>APFE030875416.1:49032-66090 GCA_000404065.3 Pinus taeda
AAAACTGCTAAAAATAGTAAACTGTGCTATAATTAAGGAAATTGAAAAAACTGAAAGAAGCACTAGAGGGGATCCAAGTGGAATTAGTGGGTGGCCACCAATATCCACCTGGATCACTTCCTCACCTGAAGTGGCATCCTCCTTCCTCCAGTTGGTCATTAGAGGTGTCTCCATGGGTTTGCAACTCTCCATGCATAATCTTTTTAGTATCTCATTTTCATACTTGCCTTGAGAGAGAAAAAGTTCCCCATCATCTTGCCATACTTCCAACCCGAGAAAGTAGTGCATGAGACCCATGTCCTTGATTTCAAATTCCCTTATAAGGTCATCCTTGTAATGTATGATTAGCTGTTCACCACCAAATAAAATAAAATCATCAACATATAAGATAATAATGAGAAATTTACCTTCTACCAATATATGATAGAGGTTTTCATATGCTTCTTCACTTTTGGTGAAGCCCGAATGGGTGAGATAACTATTGATCTTGGTGTACCAAGAACGAGTGCTTGTTTGAGATCATACAATGCTCATTTGAGTCTACATACATGAGACTCCCAATCAAAAGTCTTAAATCCTTCTAGTTTCTTGATGTACACCTCCTCCTCAATAACTCCATTGAGGAATATTTTTTTTACAACCATCTGGTGGATCGTCAACCCCATCTGCACAAACTAAGTAAGAATTGATCTAATGGATGAGTACCTTTATACAGGAGAAAATTTCTCCTCATAGTCAATTCCCTCAACTTGAGAGTACCCCTTGGCCACAAATATTGCATTATACTTCTCTATGCTTCAGTCTGTTTCCTTATTAACCTTGAAGATCCATATCGAACCTGTAATTGATTTATCTATTGGTATTGGGACCACTTCCCAAACATTATTCTTTACAACAGATTCATATTCCTCCAGCATTGCATCAACCCATACAGGTTGCTCTACTGCTTCCTCGAAATAAGATGGCTCAGTCTCTACAAGATCTGTCATTAGAGCCATGTACCTAGTGTATCGATCTAATGGCTATCTCTTCCTGTGCACATTAGAGAGGGAACCCACATTCTCCCTCACATCTTACACAAGCCTCTCAACTTCCCTAGTTCTTTTCTTACTTTCTCTGGATGGTTCTTCTTGAGTGGTTTCCTCCACTCTCTGCTCCTCAATTTGTATTTTTTCCACAACTTACTTAGGCTCCTCCTTTGGAGCTAAAAGTTCCACTTCTGGTGGGATCTGAAGCTCCCTCTCAAGAGAGAACCACATTGCTTTCTTCTCATCAAATTTTACATCCCTTCACATAATTTTCATTCTAAGGGATGATAATTACACATGGTAGTTGTGGGGAGTTTCTACGTAACCCTCAAATACCCCCAACTCTGTTATCGGCTCAAGAATCTTCCTTGATTCTTTGGAGGCATGAAAATAAATAGAGGCTCCAAAAATCCTAAAGTGTGACACATTTGGCTTTATCCCCAAGAAAGCCTCCTCTAGTGTAATCATGCCTAGAATCTGATGAGGACTCTGGTTCAACAAATAGACTGTTGTATTGCATGTGTCAACCCACAAGTGAAGTGGTAGACCTTGGTCATGCAGGGTCACCCTCGCTGCTCCCAAAATGCTACAGTTCTTTCTCTCAACCACCCCATTTTGTTGTGCATTGTGGGGCGTTGTTAAACATCGTTGAATACCTTATTTTTCACATAAATTTTTAAATTCATTTGACACATACTCACCTCCATTAGTGCTATCAGGAACCTTCACCTTTTTATCATTTTATTTCTCAACCAATTCCTTGAATTCTACAAACTTAGATAATGTCTCATCTTTCTTCTGCATGAAGAAGATCCAAAACTTTCGTGAGAATTCATCAATAAAAATGATAAAATATTTGCATCTAGCAGTGGAGGATTTCAAGAAAGGCCCACAAACATCAGAGTAGATTCTTTCTAGTACGACATGTGCTTTGTTGTCTCGATCATGGAATGTGGATTTTGTGTACTTCCACAAAGTAAATCCTTTGCTTATATCATGCTACTCAAGTTCTCCTTTAGGGATGCATGTGGTTATTTGATGCATGATCTTTAGAGTGTCATGATGCAAATGGCTAAGTATTATATGCTAGAGTTCACCGACATTGCGACCTTGCACCTTATCTACCTTAGTACTTAATGCAACACAATCCTCCACATCTAACTTATACAAGTTTTTCACATGAACCCTAATATGCTTCACCTATTTCGTGGCTATGTGTCTTAGGAAATATTTTCCTTTCTTTAAGATCACATCATAACCATGGTCTTCCAAAACTGCAGCATAGATGAGATTTCTCTTTAGGCCCATAACGAATATGACATCCTTGAGCTTGATAGGGGAGCCTGACTCCCTCTGAAAGGTGGTTGTACCAATCTTGGTCATGCTATACCTTCCATCATCTCTAATCTCAATTTGCATCTATAATACTTTCTCCTCCAGGTCATTGAGAAAATATCTATACCATGTCATGTGGTGTTAGGTCCCTATAATACTAGTGTATTCCCCTTATTGTTATTGTTAGCGTAGCCCCCTTTTGTTATTGTTATGCCCACGTATCCCCCATGTTATTATTAGTGGGCACCATAGAATACCATTATTTTTATTGTTGTTCCCTTACATTATTATTGTTATGTAGGCTCTAATTATATTGTGACCCCTTAGACTCCTATATATACCAAGGAGGTCTTATCATTTGTATCATCCAAAAATTGCTCATTTATTTAATGTAAAGGATGTTTCCCCTCAAAGAGGATATATTTTAAGTTGTTGATCTATATTTTCTTTTGCTTTATGAGTTGGTTGAATAACATTTGGTATCATATCTTTGGATTCTAGGGTTTCGTTGATGCAAAGAAGACATCTTGCAATTTTCACTATAACTTTTTTTCTAAGAATGTTTAGAAGCTGAAATTGTGATAATGTGGAGCCAAAATCTTGATGAACATCCTGTAAAAAATTAGATCTTGGTTCACTATATCTTTTGAGATATGGTCTGAAGAACTTAGGGATTTTTCATGCTCCAAAATTCAGTCTCAAATAAATGACCTTGGTAAAATCATCATAACTTCCTCTACGAGCACCAGATTTGAATTTTGTAAAACGTGACTAGAAGTGCATGGATTATTTTTTTTGTATAATCTTTAGGGCCGAAGGTTAAAACGATGACATGTGGAATTCATTAGAAGTTCGCTCTATTGAACTCATTCATAATCAAGTCATTTTAGGATATTAGGAATAACATTATATTGAAGAATCAAATTTTAGTTTGAATTGTGGCATTGAAAATAAGACTTGGAGGGATACCACGTGATGGAATTTAATACCTTGGAGATTGGAAATTACAGAGGTCCAACAGTTTCAATATCGAGCTCTTAAAAAGAAAGAAAAAGGTGTGTATTTTTTCAAATTTTACATAAATTTTGTTTGAAAAATTAGTCTGAAGTGATTTAAAGGGCATAATGAAGCATATATATCATTGTTTGATTCCGAAATTCCTTGAAACAAAAAAATGGACAAACCTAGTAAGCAACCAAAAATCTGTTCTATGACGCATGAATAAGAGGAAGAAATGCATCATGATATATCAAAATTATGAGACCAAGTGCAACAAAATTCGCTCCCGCAAAGAGTAACCAAAAATGAACTAGAAACTAATATGGGTGATTTAGAAGCAAAAATAAAATGCAACATGGAAGGTTTACAAGAATATATGGGGGTTTTTAAAGTAGACATGGATGCGATGAATGTCAAATTGGAAGGGTTGAGAAAGTTGTTGTAAGAAAGGCTTCCTATTGGTGACAAAGTAAATCATGAAAATCATGATGAGGACAAAAGGAATATGAATTATAATTTTAGAGACTCCAATGTTGGGTTTAAGAACCACCACAATCCAAAGATAGATATGAGAAAGTTTGATGGAAAGGATCAGGTAACATGGATGCTACAAATGGAGCAATATTTTGATCTCCATGATGTGCAACACACACAAAATGTACACATTGCAATTTATACTTAGAACCCAATAATTTTGTATGGTATCGATGAATTTGTTCTTGTAAACCACTTATCACTTGGTCAATTTTTATGGAGGAAATGATAGCCCATTATGATGATACAAAGAGCAACACATTCTTTAGCCAATTGATAAATCTAAAATAAAAGGGTTCAATGGCAGAGCACATTGAGGACATCCAAAAATTTAATATCAGGGTAATTGATATTCCAGAGGAGCATAGGATTGATATCTTCATAGGGACTTTAAAGGATAACATCCAACATGAGGTTCTTCTTTGGGAACTTGATTCATTATAGAAGGCATTTAGGGTGGCATGAAAAGTTGAAAGAAAAATTATGGCAACAAGGAAGTCTACCAATTACAACTATAAAGATGGAAGTGTTTATGCTCCTAGCCTTCCACATCCTACAAGGTTGACATGACAACAATTGGAGAAAAAAATAGAAAAAAGTCTTTGTTATAGTTGTGATAGTAAGTACACTAATGGTCATAATTGTGATGAGAATAAATTGTAGAGTGTTAAAAAGAGGAAGAAAAGAAACAAGAAACATCAAAAGAGGAGGATATACACCAGGAACCAACCCAAGAGAAAGAAGAAATGAATTCGACCATATCTTGTAATGCATTGGCAAGAATTACTACTCATCAAAATCTCAAGATAGAATGATATATCAAGAAGAAAAAGGTAGTAGTGTTGATTGAATCAGGTAGTACCCAAATTTTATTCATTTTAAGATAGCCAAGGAATTAAATTGCTTCCTATATCCAAAACTAGAATGTCAAGTGATGGTTGCAAATGGAGGAACTATAAACTACTATGGAAAGTGCTATACAATCAAGCTAACCATGGGGGAATATGTAAACATTTCAAAAATGAAATCCCATTGCAACAATTGGTATTATTTCTTCTAATTGATAACTTAATTATTCATTTTATTTCTCTGAAAACATCAAAATAAACACACAGAAACCTTCACAAATAAAAATGAGGAAAATAAATAACGTTGGAACTGAGAAAATACTAACACACACACATAAAAATGACACTGTTATTTTTGGACCAATGTCCCCGCAAAAACCCAACTTGGGAATATTGTTGCAACAATTAAGGATTTTTATTATTAAGCAACAATGACATTTGAGTACAATAACCTGGATGTCGAATCTGGCAATCCTACAGAGAAAAATACTGGCAAAAATATAGTAATGAATTTTCCTCACCCCATGGGTGAATCTAGCACTAAAGGCTACCCTTTGAAACCCTCTACAAATTTCCCAATGTCACTCTCTACGTAGGCTCTATGCAAGCTCTAATTTGTATGACTTAGATCTCAATATGAACTACTTCTTCTGTTTTCCACTGGCTCTGGAAATCCTTCTCCTGGCCTCTACAAAATTGTTTTGCCACCAGAACATTGAAATGAATTCTTGAATCTGCAAATCAAAATACCTTTAGAGGCTACTTCATAGTCCCTGGGTCAACCTCGTTGTGGCTCTTCTTTCTCTCTACCAATGCACTCATTGGATCTAGAAATCTTCCTCCAGCTCACTATCCCTACGCCTCACTCACTGCTTCGATCTCTAGCTCTCTGACAATTGTTGCTACTCTCTAGAAATCGATGTACCAAGGAAATTGAACTATTGGTATATCTAGTGTGTATTCTCCAAGTGCCCATCAACTTCCTCTTCTAATCCATTGTTGGAGCACTAACGACCAATATTAAAACCTAATCAATGGCTAGGATCATCTTGGAGTCAATCTGTTTTATTTTCTAGATGATTCTTACCTTGAATTAATTAATTAACCATACTCCCTAAGTTTAGACTTCAGAAATATTTAAAAAATGGCTAATAATCTAATTAATCCATCTCTAGGTGGAATTTATAGAAACAATTTTTGGGTTTTGGAGATCTCATGTATTCTAGCCTCTCCACCAAATTTCGTGGCTAGAACACATCCTATGCTACAAAAATTAACACTCCCTCTTAGTGAGGACTTTGTTCTCTCTAGTGCTACACATTCTGCGACAACACTCTGTCTTTGTATCACCTCTTGTCACGATGTTGATGTTTGGCCACTATGAATTCCTATCACTTCCCACCAACCATTGCGCAAATTTGATGCTACATCTTTTTTTTTCTGTTGACCCTACTGTACTGTTGGCAACACTGCATTTGCACTACAACTCCCTATCATCTATTGTTGTTGCAACTACAACTACTGCATCCGAAATACTGAATCAATTATGTTCAATATGATGCATTTGTCACCTGAGTCTCTGACTGCTACTAGCTACTAGACTGTCACTAAAGAATATGCATTGTTGCTGACTCTGCTCTATGCCACTCTGAACTACTGCCAACTATGCACTATGCTCTCCAACATCTAACTGCAACTAGTATGCAATTGTCACTCCAAAATCTGACTACATCTCTGACAATGATCCATCATGCTACTAAATAATGTGGGCCCCTGTAGCAATGTAATGATCCATGATGTGTACTCATCAATGGAACCTTCCCAAATATGTAGCTCCTTGGGGCTAACAATCCAAGTCACCCCACCTCACTCCTAGAGGTATGGTTTCCGTCATTACGAAGTCTTCCTCTAAATTAGAGGACAACTTGTTGATCTAAGATAAAGATGCCTATTGGTCCTGGTTCTCTGACTTGTCCTTCTTCCTGAGAGGACATTGTGTGTTCCAGTGACCCAGCTGAGAACACCTGAAGCACTTGACCTTTGACAGGTCCTTATTTGTCCTTCTTTTCCCCCCTTGTCCATGACTGGGACACTTAGATACGAGGGCCACATTCTACTCCTCCTTCACCACGTTCGATCCGCTGCTACTACTGTCATTGATGGAGTTCTTCAGCAGAGCTCACATCAACTCCTCCTGCTACAAATCAGCCTACATCCTATCACATATTGGAAAAGTGTCTCTGCCTAATATTCTTTGGAGAAGCACTTGTCAATCCTTAGAGATGTTGTTTAGAGCCAATCACACTAGCTCTAATGGTTGAGGTGCAACCCCAACAACTACAAGCATGTCTTGGACCTCTTAAACCTTAGTGAGGAAAGGATATATGTCTTCCCCCTTCTACATCCTGATTCATCTCAGCTTCTCTTCCAAGAACATCTTCTGCTGCTCGGAGGTACCCTGATATAGCATGGAGAGAGAATCCCACATATATTTGGTTGTATCCTTGTCTTCCACATGTGAGACTATATGCTCTCAGACTCCATCCAAGATCAACTGCTTCAGCCTTTCCATATCTTTCCTGTATTCTTTCTGTTGATCTGTATCTTGGGGAATTGCCACCACATTGTCTATGTAGGCTTTCTCATCATATTCATCTAGAAGGAAGGACATTGTAGCAATCTAAATGACATAGTTGGAAGATCCATTAAACCTATCCTAATCTATAAGTCCTGATGTTTCCATCTTAAGAGCTGTCAAAAACCCCCTCTTTCCTTCTGCTTGGTTGTTTCTCTGCTACTCACACTCCCTTCTAGGGTGAGAAGTTCTGCTCACAACTATTTCCAATATTCCTAGAAAAATTGAACTTCTGAGACTCGAAGTTCCCTAAGAGAAATTTTCCCTCCATTGTGTGTGCATTTCTCTTCCACGCGATGTTGGTTCCGTTGTTGCAAAACCATATAAGTCCAACCAAGGAATACACTCAAAGAAACATTGAGTTGTTATTTCTCCCTCTACTTGCTGAAATCACTATTATGGGAAATTCAAACTTTTTTCCTCAATGGAAAATCGAATTCTTCCCAACAATTTGTACTTCATGGCTAGGCTCTGCGCAGTACCATAAAATTTTGGCCTACTACGCCTTCTGAACAAAGGAATTTTCCTCTTCTCTTCTAAGATTCCTAGCTGATTAATGATGCTTTGATACCATGATAATATTTCAAGGCTGAAATCCTATTGCAACAACTAGTATTATTTCTTCTAACTGATAAATTAATTATTTAGTTTAATGCTACAGTGAAAACTGAGTACAATAATATGGATGCCAAATCTGGAAATCTAAAGAGAAAAATACTTTCAAAAACATAGTGAGGAATTTTCCTCATCCCACAAGAAAATTCGACACTAAAGAATACCCTCTAAAAACCTCTACAGATTTCCCTGTGTCGCCCTCTATGCGGGATCTATGGAGGATCTAATTTGTATGGCATGGATCTTAATATGAGTCAATTATGCTATCATCCATTGAACCTGGAAATGCTTCTCCTAGCCTCTACGGAATTATTCTGCCATCAGAACATTGAAACAACTTCTTGAATCCACAAATCGAATTGCCTTCAGAGGATACTGCATAGTCCCTGTGTCAGCCTCACTTGGCTTGTATGCCTCTCTACCAATGCACTCATTGGATCTCAAAATATTCCTCAACCATACTGTACCTTCCCCTCTCTCACTACTTTGATCTCTAACTCTCTGAAAACTGTTGTTTCTCTCTGGAAATCGATCTACCAAGGAAATCAAATTGCTAGTGCATTTGGTGTGCCTTCTCCAAGTTCCCATCGACTTCCTCTTATAATCAACTTTTGGAGCACCGACGACCAATATTAAAACTTAATCAATGGCAAGGATAATGTTGGAGTCGATTCGTGTGAGTTTCTAGATGATTTTTACCTTGCCTTAATTAATTTTGATTAATTAACCATATTCCCTAAGTTTATACTTCAAAAATATTTTAAAACTATTTAATAATCTAATTAAGCCATCTTTAGGTGGAATTTTCAGAAATGATTTTTGGGTTTTAGAGATACCATGCATTCTAGCCTTTCCACCAAATTTCGTATACACGACACATATTATGCTACAAAATATAGCATAATATGCATTGAATAGTCTAATTCTTTCCTTTCCAATGGGTGGTGTTGATGTTGTACTAGGAGTCCAATGATTACAATCTTTGGGGATGATAGCTTTAAATTTTCAAGAACTTTTATTGAATTTTTTTTGTGAAGGAAAGGAGGTTGAATCAATGGGTATCACAAGGAAACCAAGAAAGATAATTAACTAATGACATGACAAAGCTTCAGAAGAAATAAAAATGGGGTGTAATTGCACAATTATGCTCACTAGATGTTCAAACATCGAAATCATCTATTTCTCCAGATATCCAAAAAGCCTTGGACAATCATTCCAAGGTATTTGAGACTCCCAAAGGCCTCCCACGTATTCATGAGCATGATCATGCTATTCGTTTGATTCGGGGAAGTGTTCCTCCAAACATTAGACCTTACAGATATCCCTATGCCCAAAAGAGTGAATTGAACGTATGGTTGCAAAAATTCTAGAGGCCAGTATAATTCAACCTAGTAAAATTTATTTATCTACTCCAGTAGTATTGGTGCACAAGAAGGATGGATCGTGGTGTATGTGTATGGATTATTGGGAGCTTAACAACCTCACTATTAAATATCAAGTTCCCATTCCCATTATTGATGAATTTTTGGATGAATAACATGGAGCAATTTATTTCACCAATATGGATCTTCGTTCATGATATCATAAAATTAGAATGAAGACTGAAGACATCCTAAAAACGACATTCAGAACTCATGAGGGTCATTACGAATTTTTGGTCATGCCATTTGGCCTTACTAATGAACCTTCCACGTTTCAAGGTTTGATGAATTCCATTTTCAAACCCTTAGAAAATTTGTGTTAGTATTTTTTATGATATACTAATCGATAGCAAGCCTTGGATCATGTTCAACATGTTGATAGGGTGCTCAAACTATTGGAGGAGAAACAATTATATGAAAAAACCTCCAAATGTTTTTTTGGAGTATAGGAGTTGGAATATCTAGGTCATATTGTATCTCATGAGGGTGTTAAGGTAGACCCTAAAAAAATTAAAGCCATTAAGGAATGGAAAACCCTCACAACCATAAATCATCTTTGAGGATTCGTCGAGTTGACATGGTATTATCACAAGTTTGTTAAGATTTATGGGAGAATAACAACACCTCTAATGACATTACTAAAGAAAGATTAATTTTCTTGGACTTCAGAAGAAACTAAGACCTTTGAACATCTTAAAGAGGAAATGTGTCAAGCACAAGTCTTAGCTAATGCCAGACTTCATAAAAAACTTTATTGTGGAATGTGATGCCACATGTAATGGAGTTAGTGTTGTTTTAATGCAAGAATGAGTACCCGCCACTTTTGAAAGTTGTCCAATAAAAGGAAAGTATTTACACAAACCTATTTATGAGAAGGAAATGTTGGAAAGACTACATGCACTAAAGAATTGGTGACATTACCTAATGGGAAGACACTTCAAGGTAAAAACAGGTCATGATAGTCTTAAATATTTTTTGGAACAAATATTATCTTTAGAAGAACATAAAAAATAAGTCACAAAGATGTTGGGTTATGACTTTGAAATCATTTATAAAAAAGGGAAGAAAAATGTTGTTGCAAATGTACTCTTAAGAAAGGATGACGATGTGGAAGCATTGCTTTGTGCCATTTCTATGATCCAACCTAGGATGAATGGGAGAATGATGAATACGTGTGGACACTCATTCAAAAGTTGCAGCAAAATCCCAATACATATGATACATTTAGCTAGAAAAATGATTCATTATGGTACAAAGGTTGCTTATATATTTGTAAGAATTCACAAATCAAGCAAAATATTTTTTTTGAAATTGAACACCTCCACCTTAGGAGGGCACTCATGATTTTTAAAAATTTACCACAGGGTCAAGAAGGATTTTTTTTGGTATGACCTTAAATATGATATTCATAAGCTTGTGGTAGAATGTTTGGTTTTCCAACAAAATAAAGCTAAAACAATTAAGACCTCGAGTCTATTACAACCTTTAGTAATTCCAAGTCAGCGTTGGGAGGAGGTCTCAATGGATTTTATCATGGGTTTACCCAAGTATGAAGGAAAGAGTGTCATCATGGTGGTAGTTGATATACTTACTAAGTATGCACACATTTTTGCATTATCTCATCCTTTTAAAGCTAGTATAGTTTCTACTGCATTTATGGAAACAATTCAAAAAAGCTAGATGGAAACCCAAAGATTATTGTAAGTGACAAAGATCCCATTTTCACTAGAAATTTTTGGACAGACTTATTTTCTTGTCTTGGTACTTTTTGAAGGCCCCGAAAATCGGGTCTACAACAAGGGGGATACCCGCCCGGTCCAGACCTTGGTTGGTAGCTCCTTATCCGTTTGGTATAGCGGGTCCGACTGGGGATATGGGACCAATTTCCCAATTCAGTGTGTGTATGTGAGAAAGATGGGTATTTATGTTCTAAATGGAATACTTCTATCCTAATTCTAATCTAATGCTATGCTATTGTATTCTAATAAACAGAAAAACATCAAAATTTATACTAACCCGGGGTGTGATATTTCTTCTATGCGATCTAAAAAGATTTCAAACAATAACTGGTAATAAAGATCATTCAGCGATTAAAAGAAAAGAATTCAATAAAGATGAACTACTTTGTATAAAAAGTTAGACGAAATAGTTGTGAAAACATATCCCATAAATGAGCTATTCATACACTAAGCATAAATAAATAGTTATCACCATACAAAAGTGACAAATGATAACTCAAGCATCCACGCTGTAATATATAAACAACTAAAAACTGAACATCACTTTAACGCATAAGTAGAAATGGTTAAGAGATAAAAGTGCCATTTATAACTAGTCCTACTCATGAGCTTCAAGCGACAATTGATTTATCTCTCCTTGATTTAACATCCACTAAGAGTACAGAAGTGCAACATCAGTAGCAGATATCAAATGCAAATTCCAATAAACCCTGTTCCATTCATTCATCAAAACCTCCTCGGAGGGTGCAAAAGTGCATGTTTTGAGGACAAGTTTTTGATAAATTTATGGACCCTTCTCTAAATGCATGAGAAGGGTTTAAATACTACTAACTAAATAAATTATTTACAGAAATTCAAGATTCGGTTTAAATGACCGTCCTTTTTCTAAGCAAAACTATTTCTAAAATTAAATCTAATATCTAACTATTTCTATATTTGCTCCTTAACGTCACAAGCATTCAGTATTTGCCTTAGTAGAGTCGGCTAACTGTCTTCTGCCCTTGGTTGAGTTAAGCAAACAGAATCGGCAAGAGCTGGCACTATCTTCTCACCAAAATCAATGATATACTTGAGAGTCATCCAATGACTATGTGGCTTTACCATGTATGCCTGGTAATAATCCCATTTCAACTTGGTTAACCCTTGGATTGCTTCTGTTTTTTCTTTAGCTTTCTATTTCCAGTTTGTTTCTATCGTTTCCTTCTTGCAATTTTCGGGGCTTGCAGGTGACTGAGTAATTAGAAGCCTTCCTTTTCGAGCAAGTTTTCTCAACGATGCACGATTAGTGCTAGGCACTAATCGCGCATCGGAAACTGCCTTCGTTCCTTGATCCGGGCTTCCCTGATGCATTTTTCGCCTTTTGCGCCTTTTTCTCTTATCGGGTATAAAGCTCAAAATTTGTAAAAATAGTGATTCTGTGAGCTCTTGACCCTGAGCATTAAACTATTTGTTTCTCGTATCAGCATCGTTCAGTACCCATTCAACCATGGGTGTATATGAGAGATCTGTGATGGATGCCTCAGAAGAGCTCTACGGCTCTTTCTCTTCCTTAAGTAGATTAGGTGTGCCTTCCCAAATGGACGTTGGAGTACTGCTTTTCGTCCTCATAGTTTCCTGCATACTGCCTTGTATAATGCTTTGTCCTTCATTCCTGCATTTTACAAATGAGGTGGAAGTAATGATAAAAATAATAACAAGAAAACTTTAAATGACGAAGATATGCAAAAACATGCCACCTTACGTGAACTAGTTCCTCGAAAAACACAACACCATACTTTATTATCAACTGGCAACAACTCATTAATTCGCATTAAAGTGCATGACCAGTTCTTGGCCTAAAAAAAGTTTTCTTGAATAATGAGCCAGAACCAACTGCGATGGAGAGGTATTGCGATTTTGCTTTGCGATATCGCTGCATCGCATTACTGCAATTTCATCGTGTTGTTCTATCGCAAGGTTTCTTGGTCGCAAGATCGCAATATCGCAAGATCGCAAATCGCTTAATCGTTACAATCATTATGTGTAATTTATGCGATTTTTGCGATGTGCGATATGCGATATCACATATCGGCGATTTTAAGGTTTTTTTTTTTTTTTTTCAGTGTGAGTGTTCGTTAATGCATGCGATGCGATGGAGTTTTGCATCACAATCTCGCGTTTTTTTTATCATTTTGGCTCATTAGTAGGTACCCTATCATTCTTTTGCGCGATGCGATATCTCTTAAGGAGTGAATTTACTTTCTTCATCATGAAACTTAAGCTTTTTATATTTTTCAAAGGTATTTTCCTAAGTCCATGATGTTGTAAGTTTTATCTAAAAGGAAATATAAACACTAATTGATTTTTTAAATTTTTGACTAAGGGTCCCCACTTATTTAGTATTAGCAATAACACTTCATAAGGAGGGGGGCTGTTGGTGGCCACAACAATTGGCGATTCACTTGGAAGAACCAGTTATATCTGTGTTTCTGTTGAATTTTCTAAACTTCCAAAACAAATTTTTTTTTCAGAAAATTAAATTTTATTATGGAAAGATAAAGTACATTATGCTCTAACCTGTCAATGACATTTTGTTTAAGCTATTTTCAACTTTGATTATTTTCTCCCTCAAGTTAGTACTTGTATTTACATCAGTCATTACTTGGTCTGTAAAGATAAAACAAAGTCTTCTCTGTAAACCAGTTTTAAATATGCTCATTTGTCGTAGGTAGAGCCTCTGCCGCCATCAGGCGTTTATAGCCTCAACAGGGTTACCTGTTACCCAACAATGATCCTGTATCCTACTTAAAGAAACCTACAACTCTCAAAGAAGAATCCACATCCACACTTATTGCTTTGATTTTCTTTTTACTCTTAAAGAACATGTTCTTGGTTTGATAGCCAATTTATGACACAGTCATTCACTCGATTTATAACTTTGCTGAACAAGCTGGCTCATGATGAGACCCCTTGCCTTTTGATTGTAACAATCTTGAGTCATTGCCCTATTATGGTATGCAGTATTTGGCAAAGTCAGCAAGTTATAATATCTGTGATTATGATAAGCCAGCTCGTGATGAGACCTCTCACTCTTCAAGATGAATTGTATCCTTGGATTGTTCCTCTAAAAGTTGTGATTTCCTTAGAAGGGAGGAAGTCATCGTTTCCTTTAGATAGCTCTGGACGACAATGGTAGAGTTTTTGGAAGTAGCTGTTCTACAGAGAATCTTTATTTTGTTATTGATACATTTCATTGTACTGATATAAAACAATTTCTTTGCTAAAGGTTGTTTTCATCAAACTTTATGAAGTTGAAACTAGTGTCATATCTAGGTTAGAGCCTTTAACTGTATCTTTCAATAATAAAGATCAATTTTCCAAAAGATTTGCTATTTATACAAGCGAAAAGTCAAAATCTGAAAGAGAGTTGGTGTCTTTTTTGTAAATGCCTAATATAACCATTCACAACTGGTTTTATTATGAAAAGAAAAACTATTAATCTACAAAAATAGAAGAATAATCTTCTATGGAAAATATTTCTTAAGAATTTGTCTGTTGACAGGCAAAGAGTCTCTTTTACCTGCTAAATCCTGTAACAGAAACGTTTATGGACCTATGACTTCTACAATTTGAAAAGGACCAAGCCACATTATTTGAAATTTTGTATGTTTCCCCTTTTCTTTATGAGCCTTGTCCCATTTTAAAACTAAGTCTCCCATCTGAAAATATTTTCTGGTCATTATGTTTGAATCAAAAGAGGATTTTACTAGTGCTTGATGATGAGCATGTGTTTTCTTAGCCTGTTCTCGTTGTTCTTCTAATTTGATTATTTCCATTTGTCTTAGCTGTAATGAGGAAGTTGGTACTTCATCAATGTATTGAACTAGAGACAAAGAGGGAATTCCTAAATGAGTCGGAAGAACCACTTCTTTCCCATAAACTAAATTAAAGGGAGAAGTGTCGATGGAAGCTTTTCTCATTATTCGGTCTGCCCACAAAGCATATATTAAAGATTTATGTCAATTTTTATTATTTTGGTCTACTGTTCTTTTGATAATCCCGATTAGGTTTTTATTTGTAGACTTGGCTAACCCGTTGCCCTGTGGGTAATAATTGGTCAAATATTTAAGTTTGAATCCTCTTTTAAGTGCAAATTCGGTCATTGCATTTCCAGAAAAGTATGATGCATTATCAAACATTAAAGCGGAAGACAATCCAAACCTGGTGATTATAAATTGATCTATGAACTCAATGATATTTTCAGCATTAGCCATCTTGAGTGGAACTGCTTCTACCCACTTGGTAAAATAATCTGTTGCTGTAAGGATATATCTATGCTGTTTAGAAGAGTGAGGAACGATCTCATCTATTATGTCCAATCCCCACTGACTGAAAGGTTGCTCAATGTTAACTGGCTGGAGTGGCAAGGATGGCTTCTTTTGTCTCCTAGCAGTAGTTTGGCATACTTGACATTTCTTCACGTAACCGTGTGAGTCTTTAAATAATGTGGGCCAGTAATAGCCTGTGCGTAAGATTTTATGTGCAGTAGCATCTCCAACATAGTGTCCGCCTGCTGGCCCATCGTGGAGTTCCTGCAAAACTTTTTCAGCTCAGATTTCTCAAGACATCTAAGGAGAACAAAATCATAATTTATTCTAAAAAGAATATCATTTATGAGCTGATATTGTTTGGCTTTCAACCTTAGAGCTCTTTTCCTGGTATGGTCGAGGTGTGAAGGAGCATATCCGTTCTTAAGATAATAAATGATATCGACGTATAATGACTCAGCATCGTTTAGGCTTACCTCGCACATTTGTACCTCTGCAGATGGATTTTTAGAAATTCGCGACGCTCCAGCCAGCATTTTGCAAAAGCCTTAACCTTTTACAATGTTTTTTGGTTTGATTTCTATGTCATATTCTTGTAAGGCAGTAAACCAATTGGTCCTTTTCTCACCCACATCCTTCTGTACTAGAAGATTCCTTACCACTGGAAACGGTACTATAATTTTAGTATGGGTTTTGAGTAGAAAAGGTCTGAAACATTTGATTGCTTTGAAAACAGCATAAGCCTATTTCTCCACATCTGAATAATTTAATTCAACACTCTGTAAATTTGAACTGAAAAAATCAATTGGGGCTTCCGCTTTTTCTTGATTTGCTTGAGTGAGTATCGCAGCATATGACCTATCTGAGGCAAATGCATATAAAATAAAAGGCTCTGAAAAATTTGGAGTTGCTAAAGATGGAGCATTAATAATAGCTTGTCAGGTGAAAATGCTTGTGTTCATCTTGGCCATTTAAATTTGAGTTTTTTATCATGGTTTGTAAAGGAGACATCGATTCTTGAAAAATCTGGAACAAATCTCTTTACAAAGTTGATCTGACCAAGGAAAGATTGCATGGCTTTTTTGTTGTGAGGTAGGGATATTTCAGAAATCTCTTTGATTCTGTCGGAATCGATGTGAATTCCAGATTTTACACTATGAATCCTAGAAGTTTCCCTTCACTTAATGCGAAAAAAGATTTCTTCGGGTTAAGTGAAATTCCATACCTTAAACAACGTTGGAAGATTTGTTTTAAATCTCTAAGATGGTTACTTCATTTCTTGGAATACATGGTTCTATCATCCAAATAAATTACTACAGATTTATTGACTAAACCTTTGAATGCGATTTCCATGGCTCTCTGAAATGTGGCACCAACATTAATCAAACCAAATGGCATCTTTCGATATGCGTATGTGCCCCATTTAGTTCTAAATGTGGTTTTTAATTGATCATCAAGATGTACCAACACTTGATTGTATCCTGAAAATCCATCCAAGAAAGACATTAATTCTGAGCCCGCCACTGCCTGCAATATTTGTTCCATAGGTGGTAAAGGAAAATTATCTTTTTGGCAGGCCTTGTTAAGGTTTCGAAAG
>APFE030875416.1:74789-97594 GCA_000404065.3 Pinus taeda
GATATCAGGATCGTCGTTGAATATTCTCCAATTTGTGATGTTGTCAGGAATAGAAGGTCTAAAGATTAATTCTATTGAGAATCTATCTGGACTAAAATCTTTCGAAGGAATGAGCTTAGAAGCTACGTTAGCTAAAAGGTTAGCACTTGCATTATGGAGTCTGGGAATTGATGAAATATTGAATGCTATAAAATGCTCAGTCAGATCTTGAACTAAAGATTGATAGTGTTTTAAATGACCTGATAAGCAATGTATAGTATTTCGTACCTGTCTGACTACAATTTCAGAGTCTCCGAAGACTTGGAGGTACTTGATGTCTAATCCGATTGCTTTGTACAACCCTTGGACTAAAGCCTCATATTCTGCTGTATTGTTGGTACAATCAAATTCGAGCCTGCATGTTAACATGATTTTATCTCCTTCTGGACTAATTAGCACGTATCTTGCTCCTGCTCCTTCGTAGATTTAGAACCATCAAAAAATAATTTCCAAAACAAAGATTTATTTACAGATCTATCTAAAAAATTGATACATTTTGAACTATCCGTTTGAGAAAATTTTTCCACTTGGGACAAAATAGAATGTTCTAAATAAGGTGACATATGAGCATTAAAATTGTCGAGAAAAGAATCTACTGAGTAATTTCCAATTATGCTACTGTTATATGCTATTGGTTCATTTTCCCCCTCTAATTCTGTTACTATGTATTTCTAATGTAATTCTCGTTCAACTTTTATTTGATTTGGCTTACCATTGTAAGGCAGCCACATGTGCGACCAGTCAGTTGTGAAGTATCCATGCAGTTTTTCTGACCAATCCCTGCTACGAATTAAGCCATAAAATTCAGGGATATTAGCAACTAAAATGTCAATAACTTGACATACCTTCGGGTTGGATGACAACCTTATGGTTACTTGATTTAGTTTGCCAATGACTTCGAGTTGCGATCAATCTAGCTGAACTATGCGAACAATGGATTTTTGTGGTTGAACGTTTAATTTGGTGCATATGGACTTTGGTAAAATATTCGATGAAGCACCAGAATCCACTAAACAATTATGTACATTTTTCTTAAATATTTCATAAGTAAGGAGAAACAGGGGAGTATGAGATCTCGATCTTCCTCCAATTAAAGCGATGTCGTTTGGATCAATCTTGTTAGTCGCATTAGTTGGAGGTCTTCCCATGTTCTGGGAAGCTTGAGCAAGTACAGCGACATGCAAAGGTGTAACTGGCATAGCATATAATTCTTTCAACATTATCTTTTGTTGATGCTTTAACTTGCTCAATTTGTAAAGGGTAATGTTGGCCCTAGTATTTTTCATGTCTTCTATAATATTGTACTCCATTTCATCCGAAACGATCAGTGTTTTAGATGGAGTTAATGAATCTGTTTGGACTGGGTTAGTTTGAGTCGCTTTAGATGTCGTTTTTCTTTGTTGCAACTTTATCTTTTGTTGCAGAGCTTAAGCTCTTTGGCTTTGGGGTAGTTTGGGGAGGATCAAGCTGATTTCTACTTCGTGTGTTAACTGGGAATACTTCTTCATCTTCTTATTGTGGGAGGATGAAATCCCACATTCCTTGTAATTCTACAATTTCTTCATCATCGGTTTTCCCTTCAATGGCAATTTCCTCTTCCTCTTCCTCGGATTCAACACCTGTAATAACATTGGGTGGCCTTGAATTCGTTGACGGGCCCCTTTTAAAATCTCTGTAGGGCCTTTTTGAAGAAGTTTCTACTACTTTCTTTTTTATGTCGACCATTTCATTGGACATGGTCTTCAGAAATTTTTGCAATCCCTCCAAATCGAATGGATCTTTTGCTTGTTTCTTCTTGGACTCTTCTTTGAAGGTGACCTTCTTAGATTTCTGTTCCTCTATCGCACATTTCTTCTTTAGGGCTATTATACGTTTCTCTACTGCTATGGCTTCTTTCATGTTTTCGGCTAAGGTTGTTTTATTAGCCCTTTCCACGAAGATTGCTATGTTTCATGGTAAAGCAGTGATATACCATTCACATCGTACTTCTTCGCTGGGCTGGGAAGCAGTAGTAATTTTGTTTAGAATTTTATTAAAACGTAGATTGAAGTCTTTGATAGGCTCTCTAGATTCGGCCCTAAGGTTGGATAGGTCGTTGATTAACGTTGTCGTAGACCTGTCATCACAAACTTGTTTAGGAATTGGTCTTGGAAGATGTCCCAACTAGTAATAGATCCAGAGGGTAATGAGAAATACCACGATCCAGCTGTCTCTTGCAGAGTATAAGGAAACAGTCAAACAACAACATCTTCATTAGTAAACCCATTGAGATTATTGGATAGCATAAAGTTGTTTATGTGCTCTTCTGCTAGCATGCCTGCCTCGGGATTGAACTTAGGCAGCCATTTCTCCGGATGGGCCGGTATTTGACTCAAGGGTGCAGGCATTAAGACTGCCCCAGGGTTATTCCATGGAGACTGGGCCATTGTTGAACTACTAACAGAGGGAAGTGCAGAATATGATCCCTGTGGTTGGGAAGATGAGGATATTACGATCGCAGATGATTGAGGAGTTGTAGGGGTTTCAGTGAGTGGATTGACAATGGTATGAAGTGGAGGAGTGGATGGTTGACTTCGCGGTGAAGAGGTTGAGATGGATGATGTTGATGAAAGAATATCGTTGTCAGACTCTTTAGGTGATTTTCTTGATCTTTTCATTTTGGGAAGAGGTAATTCGGTTGGTTGAACGCCAAACTTTTCGCTCTTTAATTTGGTGAGGGGATGAGCACGGTTATACTGTGAAGTCACGCTGCCTTGAGATTTATCAGATCTTTGAGGAGAAATGGAAAATCGCTAAAGTTTGTGAATCAGAGATTCGACTTCAGGAGGTTCAATAGTGGATTTTTCTGAAATGTCAGGGGTTGTAGCAGTGGTTGATGCTATGGCGACTTCTAACTCTGGATTAAAGTGTAATGGAGAAGTCGGGGGAGATGGTGAGAGCGATTTACTCTCAGAATGATATTTTGATTTAGATTTACTTGCCATTCATAGTTCATGCCCTCCTTCTAGTGCCAAATATGTTGAAGGCCCCGAAAATCAGGTCTACAACAAGGGGGATACCCGCTCGGTCCAGACCTTGGTTAGCAGCTCCTTATCTGTTTGGTATAGCGGGTCCGACTGGGGATATGGGGCCAGTTTCCCAATTCAGTGTGTGTATGTGAGAAAGATGGGTATTTCTATTCTAAATGGAATACTTCTATCCTAATTCTAATCTAATGCTATGCTATTGTATTCTAATAAACAGAAAAACATCAAAATTTATACTAACCCGGGGTGTGATCGTTCTTCTATGCGATCTAAAAAGATTTCAAACAATAAATAGTAATAAAGATCAGTCAGCTATTATAAGAAAATAATTCAATAAAGATGAACTACTTCGTATAAAAAGTTAGACGAAACAATTGTGAAAACATATCGCATAAATGAGCTATTCATACACTAAGCATAAATAAAGAGTTATCACCGTACAAAAGTGCCAAATGATAACTCAGGCATCCACGCTGTAATATATAAACAACTGAAAACTGAACATCACTTTAACGCATAAGCATAAATGGTTAAGAGATAAAAGTACCATTTATAACTAGTCCTACTCATGAGCTTCAAGCGACAATTGATTTATCTCTCCTTGATTTAACATCCACTAAGAGTATAGAAGTGCAACATCAGTAACAGATATCAAATGCAAATACCAATAAACCCTGTTCCATTCATTCATCAAAACCTCCTCAGAGGGTGCAAAAGTGCATGTTCTGAGGAAAAGTTTTTGATAAATTTCTGGACCCTTCTCTAAATGCATGAGAAGGGTTTAAATACTACTAACTAAATAACTTATTTACAGAAATTTAGGATTCGGTTTAAATGACCGTCCTTTTTCTAAGCAAAACTATTTCTAAAATTAAATCTAATATCTAACTATTTCTATATTTGCTCCTTAACGTCGCAAGCATTCAGTATTTGCTTGAGTAGAGTCGGCTAACTGTCTTCCGCCTTTGGTTGAGTTAAGCAAACAGAATCGACAAGAGCTGGCACTATCTTCTCAGTAGAATCGATGATATACTTGAGAGTCATCCAATGACTATGTGGATTTACCATGTATGTCTGGTAATAATCCCATTTCAACTTAGTTAATCCTTGGATTGCTTCTGTTTTTTCTTTGCTTTCTATTTCCAGTTTGTTTCTATCGTTGCCTTCTTGCAATTTTCGGGGCTTGCAGGTGATTGAGTAATTAGAAGCCTTCCTTTTTGAGCAAGTTTTCTCCGTTCCTTGATCCGGACTTCCCTAATGCATTTTTCACCTTTTGTGCCTTTTTCTCTTATCGGGTATAAAGCTCAAAATTTGTAAAAATAGTGATTCTGTGAGCTCTTGACCCTGAGCATTAAATTGTCTGTTTCTAGTATCAGCATCGTTCAGTACCCATTCAACCATGGCTGTATATGAGAGATATGTGATGGATGCATCAGAAGAGCTCTGCGGCTCTTTCTCCTCCTTAAGTAGATTAGGTGTGCCTTCCCAAATGGACATTGGAGTACTGCTTTTTGTCCTCATAGTTTCCTGCATACTACCTTATATAACGCTTTGTCCTTCGTTCCTGCATTTTACAAATGAGGTGGAAGTAATGATAAAAATAATGACAAGAAAACTTTAAATTCCGAAGATATGTAAAAACACGCCACCTTACGTGAACTAGTTCCTCGAAAAACACAACACCATACTTTATTATCAACTGGAAACAACTCATTAATTCACATTAAAGTGCATGACCAGTTCTTGGCCTAAAAAAAGCTTTCTCAAATAATGAGCCAGAACCAACTGCGATGGAGAGGTATTCCGATTTTGCTTTGCGATATCGCAGATCGCTGCATCGCATTACCGCAATTTCATCATGCTGTTCTATCGCAAGGTTGCTTGGTCGCAATGTCGCAATATCGCAGATCACTTAATCGTTATAATCATTATGTGTAATTTATGCGATTTTTGCGATGTGCGATATGCGATATTGCATATCGGCGATTTTAAGGTTTTTTTTCAATGTGAGTGTTTGTTAATGCATGCGATGCGATGGAGTTTCGCGTCGCAATCTCGCGTTTTTTATTATTATCATTTTGGCTCATTAGAAGGTACCCTATCATTCTTTTGCGCGATGTGATATCTCTTAAGGAGTGAATTTACTTTCTTCATCATGAAACTTAAGCTTTTTATATTTTTCAAAGGTATTTTCCTAAGTCCATGATGTTGTAAGTTTTATCTAAAAGGAAATATAAACACTAATTGATTTTTTAAATTTTTGACTAAGGGTCCCCACTTATTTAGTATTAGCAATAACATTTCATAAGGAGGGGGGTTGTTGGTGGCCACAAAAATACTCAAATAACTCATAGCTCACCTGATCATCCTCAATCTAATGAGAAAACGAAGATAGTGAAAAAATGTTTGGAAGGATATCTTTGTTGCTTTGTATCTATAAACAAATACAATGGGTCAAGTGGTTATCTCTAGATGAATGGTGGTACAACACTTCCTTCCATACTGCAACAAAAATTACCCCATTTATGGAACTTTATGGATACCACCCAACATTTGTCACATCATATTTAAGAGAAAATTATTAGTTCAAGCAGTGGAAGATCACATCGAGCATCAACAACAAGTACTCCAACTCGTAAAGGATAACCTCACTTTTGCATGAAATCGAATGAAACAACAAGAAGATCAACATCATAGTGGAAGAATTTGTGATGTAGGTAACTGGGTATTTTTACAACTATAACCATACAAACAAATGTCCCTCACGTAAGCTAAGAACGGTAATAAATTATCACCCAAGTATTATGGTCCTTGCAAGGTATTGCAAAATATTGGTACTATGGAATACGAATTGGAGCTACTTGCATCTTCTCGATTACACCTAGATTTCCATGTTTCATGCTTAAAGAAGGTTATCGGTGACAAGATCCCAATTTAAACAATGTTTCCAAAAGTTGACAAAGAAGGAGAAATCATATTTGATACTGAATCAGTCACGGAAACAAGAACCTAAATACTACGAAATCAATTAATTTCATAGTATCTCATTAAGTGGAATAACTTACCTGCTTAATATTCCACATGGGGGAATGAGAAAGTTATACAAAAGCATATGGAACTACTCAAGCATTGAGGATAACACCTTTTTGAATGAGAGGGGCATGTTAGATCCCTATAATACTAGGTATCCCCCTTATTGTTATTGTTAGTGTAGACCCCTTTTGTAACTGTTGTGCCCATGTATCCCCCATGTTGTTATTGTTGTGTCCCATAGAATCCTACCATTGTTAATTTTGTGCCCTTACATTATTATTGTTATGTAGTCTATGATTATATTGTGACCCCTTAGACTCCTATATATACCAAGGAGGTCTTATCATTTGTATCATCTAAGAATTGTTCATTTATTTAATGTAAAGGAGGTTTCCTCCTCAGAGAGGATAATTTTTAAGTCGTTGATCTATATTTTATTTTTCTTTATGAGTTGGTTTCATAACATGTGGAACAATGCACCTGAGTCCAATTACCACACGTTACCTATCATTGTGTTGTTCATGCATGTGATAATGGTAAATTCAAGCTCAAACTGTGAAGCCAAGGTTTCACCTGCTGCTGCTCTTGAGGTAATTTTGCTTTCCTTTTTGTGTGGACACTTCGTGGAATAGTGCCATAATTCATTACAATGGAAGCATTTAATTTTGGGCAAATCTTTCTTCTTTTCCCCTTGGATAGACTTTGTTTTGGATTGAGATTTATTCCCTTTTCCTTTCTTTTCCTTTCTAGAAAATGGAAAGTTTTCTTCATCCTCGCCCTTGGATGAAGTCCCATCTCTGGTATTTTGCCTTATTTTCTCATGTACCAAATCAGACCATAAGTGTTCCTAATTTGGTAGTTTCTTCTTCATGTTTGCCGAATATTGATAGCTATATCAGCTCTTGGGAAGGCCTCGAAGGGATAGGGTTACCAAGTCTTCTTCTGAATCATTAATACCAACCCTACCAAGTTCATCACAACATTGTGTGAACTTCCTTGCAGAATAGTGTCATTCTTCTGCATCTTGATACTTCGAAGTTTGTCATTGAGTGTTAGCTTCATGCGGTCACTATTATTCTTGAACAATTATGTCATTGCGAATGGAGTTTCTTTTCCATGGAGATTTAAGACAATATGATCTCGTACTCCCTCCAAGATTATTCTCCTCCCCTTGGATACATATTTATTCCACATAGCAAGGTTCTAGGCATCATATTCTGGTGGTTTTGCAACATCTGTCTTAATATATTCTAACAATCCATTGTCATCCAATACCTCTTCCATGTGATCCTTCCGTGCAACAAAATTAGAGGTGCCTTCCAAGGCATACTCTAGCCTTAGTACATTGAATGCCATCTTCTCATCTCTAAAGAAATCCTGCTACACTAATCTTTAAATTTGAACCTCTTGAGAAAAAACTTCAAAATTCTTGCTCTATGTGAATCCTTCTCTGATACCATGTAGAAATTATGTTGTAGATTTGCAACTGATCATGAAGTTTTAATCAAAATCACAAGACACAAACCTACTCTACTTCTCTGCGGAAAGTAATTCAGAATCTAGAACAAAAATTTAGACATGCAATAAGAAATAACATATATGCAACAAGTATTTTTATCTATAGAAAGAAATATGCTAAAAACCCTAATTCCTACTTGCATTAATATGATGAATAGAGATGTATTACAATTGCTTTTGCTCAACTAAGCACAACCTGCAAGTGCATATCCTATCTCTTTTCTCACTGAAAGGCTCAAACCCATATTTAGTGAAAATTTTCCTCTGCTTGAGCTCCTATTTCCTTGTGTTATTCCTTGAGCAATTAGGCTCATATTATTTAGGAATTTCTCCAAAATTGATTACACAATTCCTTAGGCTCATCATGTAACTGCATGCAACACTTGTGCACTCAAGATAGTCTACAACTAATGTTACACTACCTTGGAATCTCCTCCAAGTCTGGGGAGCTCAAATTCTCTACATGCACTAGATTTTTCGGGTTGCTTGATTGGTTAACTGGATGATCACTGAGTTTGACTGAAGTCTCACTGCATACCTAAGCCTCCACTAGTTCCTCCAATAGTTAGAACTAGTTTAACTAAAAACAACCTGAGATAACTGACTTTGATTGTTACAAATTAGCAATTACATTTGCTTAACTGAACTCTAACTCCTCCAAATTGAATTTACTTAGTAAATTGGGTGACACAAGCCATGTCACACAAGTTAACTACATCCAAGTTGTCCGCTGATGTAGAAATTTGATTTTTCTCAATTTAATCAAGGCAAAATCGAATTAAGAATATCTTGCTACATTTTTCAATAGGGTTCTCTATGATTTCCCCTTCTCCTTCCTCAGTGAGGTAAGGATCGAAAAGCTATCATCCTTTTGTTTTGTGAGCCTGCCCCTTTTTATTTTCTGGGTTATTTTTTGCCTGAGGGAATGTGTCCGCAAGTGTCTTGTTTGGTAGCATGAGCGACATTTGAATATCATATTTTAATAATCCTAAATTTGGATCCTAGAAATTTTATGTTTTAGCTAAATACAATAAGGTAGATCCTTATTTAGGTCTATTTCTACATAGATTCAGGTGAAGGTAAATGACCCTTTCTCTATTCTTTCAGCATCTGTTGTTTTAGATGACCACAAAGTGTTTCCAATATTCTCGAAAACCTTATGATGCTAGAAATGAAGGGGAAGATTCAACAACCTCACCCACACTAGAATTTTGAGACTACCATTGTTGTGGAATCAAAACTAAGGAACCAATGGGTGACGAAAAGCCATGCTCTTCCCCAAAACTAGGACCCTTCATTCAATACTCTCTTCATATCTTCCTAAGAGTGTGATTTTTACATATTTCACATATTTATATATAAAATATTCTTATTATTAATCCTATTGAAAGATTCCAAATATATAGTTTAGAAAAAGGGTTTATTGTAAGTCTTAAGTTTTATATGATCATAGTTACAAATATGTATCAATTGTCATTATTTACTTGTTTTTTTTAAAGTGATATGCAAATCATGATTTTTCCCCAAAAACGATTGTTTGTTATTTTGTTAATAAAAATATAACTATAATATAAAAAATGAATCAAATTTTTTTATTATTTGTATTACTTAAAATTTAGCAGACATTATGTTTTTTTCATTATTTCTTTTTATATAATGCCTCATTGATTCAATGCTTCACTGCAACATCTTCCCCATATTGAGCTATAGAGAACCTCTTGACACAAACATTAAGAAAGTGATTAACGAAGGATGAAAAGTCTATTTTGTTTTTTCAAATAATTGCAGATCTATAATTTTTTTTGGGAAAAAGTATATTCTTCTTTGGGACACCTGTTACTTCAATTTTCTTATACGGATACAGAGTTTGGGTTTGCAACATCTCTAGATAATTTTTGAGGAAATCAAGTAAGTGCATAATCATTATATACTTTATAATCTTAATATTAAAGCAATACAATCTATCAAATATTCCTCTTAGAAATTGGTCTTTCACTCATTGATAGTATGGATAATTATGTATCTAATGTACAAGCACAAGATAACTAACATGAAAGACAAGAGGCTTGCTAGGTTGTTTCAAATAATAGTGAAAGTCACTTGTGACTTAGGAGTGAATGGCATAACTACACTATTTCTTCAATAAATTTGAGAATATAAGTGAATTCCATTTTGTAGAATATTGATAACATTAAAAATATCATGACCTCCAAATTTAAAGAGAAATTGTGTCATAATAAATATATACATAAGAGAAAACTAAGATAGTAGATAGAGGATGAGCGAAAAGCTAGGGTTTTAGGTTGCAGCAGAGGTTTTTCCATGGAAAATCACAGGGGAGGGAGCCCCACTCCCTCCTACAAGGAAGCTATGGCCAATAAGGGCAAGAAAATTCTAGATAAAGGCAAAGATATTGTTGAAGAAGGAAGAAGAAACATGGAAGAAGAGATAGAAGGTACCAAAATGAAGGAGAATAACAACACTAAAGACAAGGAGGAAGATGACAAAAAATAGGGAACAAAAGACAAAAAACAAACGGGATCTTGTAAACCCAAAGCTGAAATCACACCCAAAGTGATATTAAATGATCCAGCGCTGCAGACGCACAGGGATCACATGTGCACCTATGCAATAATCTGTAAATTCATGGGATTATGGCCCACGGAAAAAGCTTTGCAAACATGGATCAAATACCATTGGAAACCCAAAGGGAGCATTGATCTACGTCTTGGGTCAAAGGGTTTCTTTACGGTGGCGTTCGCAAACATTGAAGATAAAGATAGAGTGTTTGAAGGAGGGCCCTACTTCTATGCAGCAACAGGTCTTTATATGAGGCCATGGAAGATGAACTTTGTACCAGAGTGGGAAACTTTTACTTTGGTCCCGGTCTGGGTGAGGCTTTATTCTCTACCTCTTGATTACTGGCAAACTGATTCGTTAGCTGCCATACACAATAAATTAGGTAGATTTGTTAAAGCTTCTAAAGCCACAAGAAGAGGAAAATACACCTCCTTTGCAAGGATTTGTGTGGAGATGGATTTATCTGGAGCTCTTCCAGATGAGGTAATTCTGGAGGTCTATGACGAATATTGGGTACAAGTAGTAGACTACGAGAATATTTCGTTTAGGTGCCATAGATGCCATGAAAATGGGCACCTTCTCAGAGATTGCCCTCTCAGTAAAGCAGACAACAAGAGAAAAACTAATACAATGAAAGACATTGATAGTTTTCACAAAGTGGTACACAAAGGAAAAGGCGGGAAAAAAGGGCCGAAAGAACAATAAAAGGAAGGACAACAGGTTAGTCAGAACTTGTTCCAAGTTCTTGAAGTGGACGAAGAATTAACAACAGAAGATCAAGTAAGGAAAAGAAGTCCTGAGGAGAAGGAGAAAGAAGAAAATAGGGAACAAACACAGGAAAATGATAAACAAAAAGAGATCATGATGAGTGATATAGAGACGGAGATGGATCAAGAAATGACCCAAAGTGAGATGGATCTAGAGGACCATGAGCTTCAGGAGATTCTTGACAGAGAACACCTAGATCTAGAGGTGTTCTTCAAGGAACAACCGGGGGAATAGAATCGTTACCTTAAGAAGAGTTAAATAGAATACAACAACTGTATTTATGGAGAACTCAAGCTAAGGGTTTGGAGGGGGTAAAAAACATTGGCAGGCAGAGCAATGAAGGAGTAAAAACGATAAAAACGACTCCAGGATTAGCATCTAGAAACCCCGGAAAGAAAAGAGGCAGGAAAAAACAGAACGAGCTACAGATGGCATGTGGAAAACTCATGATAAACTCAGGTAAGATGAAAGATCTAGCCAATTATTCCTTTACTAATATTTAAATATGAAGTTTACATCTTGGAATATTAGAGGTCTAGGCAGTAAAAGGAAATAGAGAATGCTTAGTAAAAGGCTAAAACATGAGGCTTCGGATATAATTTTTATCTAGGAAACAAAGTGTTCCATCCAAAAGTTAAGACAAATTCATAACAAATGCCTTAGTAGATTTGAGTTTCTAGAAGTTAAGGTAGAGAATTTAGCAGGAGGTATTCTCTCTCTCTGGTATCCCCAAAGAATAGGCATAATAGATGCTGAGGCATCCAGGAATTATTTATCAGTGGTCATTCAACCTGTTGGAGATAGGGAAACCTATCTACTCACTAATGTTTATGGACCTCAAAGGATAGATGAAAAACTTTGGTTCATAGAATCCCTTGTGGATCTCAGGGATAGACATGCAGGGATACCTTGGATTATGGGAGGGGACTTTAATATGATTAAATCTCTTTCAGAGAAAAAAGGGTGAACCAAAGCTCTAAATAAAGACTCTTTGGCCTTTCAAACTTTTACAGATAATATGAAGCTAGTGGATATGGAGACAAACAATGGCTGCTTTACATGGAATACTAAAAGAGGGGGAGAGTCTCATGTAGCCTCCAAGTTAGATAGATTCATAATTTCAGAGGACCTTATGCTAATATATAAGGAAATAATAACGAGGTTTCTTTCCTTTGAAGGCTCAGATCACTGGCCGGTTCAAATGGAGATTCAGGGCATAGGGACCCCTTAGAATAGACCTTTCAGATTTGAGAATATATGGCTCTCACACCCAGAATTTATGAGCAATATTGGAAAATGGTGGGTAAAAGATTTGCAAATTCAAGGAACATGAATGTTCCTTCTGCATAAAAAAATTAAAGCACATCAAGATGAGACTAAAAGACTGGAACAAGAGTGATTTTGGCAGCATTTTTGTTGGAAATAAATCTGTTGAAAACAAAATGCAGGAACTCAACCAAGTCATGATCAAGGAAGGCTTTGAAAAAGACAAAAATGATCAAGTCGAGAAATATCATCGAGAATGGAATAACTTGTGTAAAAAAGAGGAAATATTTTGGAGACAAACATCCAGAGTTCAATGGCTAAAAGAAGGAGAACGCAATACCAAAATTTTCCATAGATCCACTATGGCTAATAGAGCTCGCAACAGGATCTCTTCGATCAAGAATGAGAATGGGCAGATTCAACAATCACACGAGGACATAGAAGTTGTGTTGGTCCAGCACTTCCGAGGCATAACTCAGGAAAACAACCCAGAAAGAGAACATTACATTAGGGACTTGACCAGTCATATTCCTAAGCTGGTGTCTAGAGAGGACAATTTCAACCTTAACAGATCAGTGACTGAAAAGGAGGTCAGTGAGGTCCTTAAAGAAATGCAGAATGGCAAAGCACCGGGCCAAGATGGCTTCAATACTGATTTATTTAAAGCCTGCTGGAATATTGTTAAACAAGATATTTTGAGGGTTGTGGAGGATTCCAGGGTGAACAAAACTATCTTGAAGGAGCTCAATACCTCCTTCATCTCCTTGATTCCCAAACAGGACAATGGTCAAACACCAAAAGGTATAGACCCATTGCTTTATGTAACGTGGTTTACAAGATAATATCCAAGGTGGTGGCCAACAGACTCAAACCTCTGCTTCCTTCTCTGGTATCGGGGGAACAAATTGGATATGTAGAAGGCAGATAGATTCTAGACAACATCATTCAAGCTCATGAGGTGGTTCACTCCTTAACTAGCAAGAGGAAAGCTGGAATGATTGTGAAACAAGACATAGCCAAAGCATATGACAAAATGAACTAGGCTTACAACAGAAAAGTACTTATTGCATTTGGTTTTGATCATAACTGGGTCAGATGGATCATGGCCCTCGTGACATCTTCTAGCTTCTCAATTCTGGTTAATGGCTCTCCCTCTGAGATTTTTCTTCCTTCAAGAGGCCTTAGATAGAGAGATGCACTCTCACCCTTTCTCTTCATCCTCAAGATGGAAGTACTTGGTCGATCTATCAAGCATGCTAGAGTAACGGGTAAAATCCAGGGACTTCAACTAATGGAGAATGGATAGGTTTTGACTCATCAACAATTTGTAGATGACACATTGTTATAGGGTATCCCCACAGTCAAGGAGGCCTTAGTGCACAAACAAATTCTAAATGACTTTGCCATGGCTACAGGTATGGAAGTTAATCTTTCCAAATCCGAAATATTTTTCTTTAATACCAATATTGCTATTCATAGAAACATCTCCAAAATTCTAGGCTTTCAAAGGGATTACCTCTCTTCCAAGTATCTAGGAGTGCCTCTAACTGCAAAACCTTTGCATAAGAGCATTTTGGAACCGTTGGTCAATAAGATGTAGGATAAAGTCAGGAAATGGACCATCAGATCTTTAAATCTGGTGGGGAGATTGGTGCTGACAAAAACGGTGCTCCAATCTTTCCCAATTTTTGATGCTATCAACTCTCCCAGCTCCAAAAGGAGTACTGTAGCAATTCAAAAACATCCAAAGGGACTTTCTCTGGGGCAAGGAGGAGAACAGAAAGAAATGGGCCTTATTCTCTTGGGAAAATATTTGTAAACCCAACAACCTAGGAGGTTTAGGCTTGGATGATCAAGAGATACTCAACAACATTCTAGGGGCCAAACTTTGGTGGCGTTGGGTTAAAAATCCAAAGGCTCAATGGGCAAGTATTTGGAAAGAAAAATATGCCAGCTCCTGGCAACATATTGATCTCATAAGGATGTCTGGAAATATAAGGGGCTCATCCATCTGGAACAAGGCCTGGGAGAATAGAGGCTTAGTACAAAGAAACAGTTTTTGGGAAATCAGAGAGGGTGCTCTAGCACTATTCTGGGAGGATAAATGGCAACAAGAACCAACATTGTTAAAAGAAGAATTTTTGGGCCTTAAGCATGAGACAGATAACCAAGGATTAATAAAAGTAAAATATTTTTGGGATCACACAACCAATTCAGGAAAATGGAGAACTTGGAGAAACATATATTGCAGGGATGATAGACCCATGAAAACAAAAGCAGAGGCTGTCATGAAAATACTGGAACAAAGGTTGATTTTAGTAACTGAGGGGCAGGACCAACTAAGATGGGGCAACAATAAAGAAGGCATCTTTAATATTAAAGAGGCTAAAGGTTTTCTCTTGGAGCAGGAATCCCATGCTCTCGACATAATTTGGCTGAACCTATGGAGACACCAAGGGTGGATGAAGATCAAACTCTTCATGTGGCTGGTGTATCATAAGAAGATATTGACTTGGGACAATATCAGGAAAAGGGGTATTCTGGGGCCTTCCATATGCCAGCTATGTGAAGCCTAAGAGGAGACCATGGAACATCTTCTTAACAACTGCACTTTCACTTCTAGGTTATGGGATACTTTTGCCACCATTTTTCAAAAGACCGATAGGGACAAAGAGAGCATCATCAACACCCTGAGCAATTGGAGAAGAATTTTTTCAGATAATGAAGTTCTTAACGATGCTTGGGCTCTCATGCCAAGCTTCATTATATGGAATGTTTGTAAGGAAAGAAACATGAGAATTTTAAAAAATGAAAAGAACCCATCTCTTCGCCTGTTTGAGCATATCCTAAAACAACTTAAGGAAACGGTTGACACCACAGTGAGGAATCTACCAAATAATCCTCCCTTAGAGGTTGATAAGAGAATTCTCAAGCAGTTGGGTATGCAGAGGCTCATTCCATAAGGCCTAAACATGAAATTTATCCTAAAGGAAACTGAAAAGGAGTTCTGGCATCCTCCCTTGAAAGGTTTTTTGAAATACAATATAGGTGGAGCTTCAAGAGGTAACCCAGGATCAGCGGGTTTTGGAGGGGTTCTGCGAGATGAAGATGGAAGCATTCTCTTCCTCTTCCATTTTCATTTAGGAAAAGCTACCAACAATATGGCAGAACTAATGGCTATGGAGCAATGTTTAGATTATCTAAAGCAAGACAACTGCTTAAATGTGGTGATAGAAGCTGACTCCGAGTTAGTCATTAACTCAGTCAAAAGAATCAGTTGTGGAACAGAGCCAGAGAAAGTCTCTAATCATTGGAGATTAATCCAGGTCTTCTAAAGAATTCAGGGTCACCTTCAGGAACTACATACGGTAAGATTCAACCACGTATGCATAAAGGCCAACAAACTGGCCGATATACTAGCAAACCAAGGTGTGAACTGTAAGGAATGCAGAGTTTCAATGGGGTGGCAAGTAGTGCCTCAGGGCAGTCTAAAAAATCTTTGTCACACTCAAGCAGAAGAAGATAGAGAAGTGTATAGAAACAAAACTATAGAAGCAAGATCTCTATGATTTGGTCTCTTTATGTTTCCCTAATTTTGATCAGACAGGTCTTTGGAGAGAGGCAGGCATCGATTAGCCTCAGCAGCACGAGTAAGCCCATATTCAAAAATCCCTGGTGTTTGGTGGTTGGGCTTCTCAGGTTATTGGATGTTAAGTTCAGTTTTGGTTTCGGGTTCAGGAACCCAGGCTAGTTAGCGAAGGATGGGAACCCGAGCTTATTCGCCAGCCGTATTATTCCTTTTTCCCCTCTTAGGGAGACAAAACCACTCATTGAGTGGTATGGGATTGATCGCCCCCCTCTCAAGCACGAAGTAGTTTTCACGATTTGGGAGCAATCCCATATAGCGTTTGACACATGGCGGGGGGTCGAAATTGTAAACCACCCTCATCACACACTAAATATTGATACCATGAAGCAATTCGATATCGCTATCAACCATCAGATTTCGGGGTTTGGATCAATGATCAGGAATGATCATGCTTTTTTGTGAGACTCGAACTTAATTTAAACAATGGCTTTATTTGATTTCGGGTATGGAGGCATTGTTATCTTCCGTGGTGCTCTTGCTTCAATATTGGATTTGGTGGATTTCAGGCGGACTACTTGCTCAAGGGTTATCCCCCCTGGTAGACCCGACATCCTTTTATGGTGGGCTATATTTCCTCATCAGGTTCGATTCATGAATTAAAGAGGTTGATTGTTTTCTTTCCAATATGGAGCCACGTCCGTCAGATCGCTGAAGAAGGATCGAATGATCTTAGCGATTGTTAGTATTCTGAAGGTCTATTTGTTTTGTTTGTGGACCCTTGGCCCAGTTTTGAGCCTTTGGCTTGGAGCCCAAAACTTTGTGCGACTAGTTAATTTGAGGGCCCACATATCTTTTGGGTTTGCTGTAATTTATGTACTTTATTTTTATCGATTCAATTGAATAGAAGGACCAACTCTTGCTTCAGCAAAAAAAAAGATAGTAGATAGAGTTTATTGATTCTAATAGAAAATATCAAAAACATCTCTTTATTATAGCTAGCTTAAAGAAGAAAATCGACAACACTAAATTAGAATGAACTTTCACAAGCCTCGTTATAGTGAAACCAAGCATTAGATAAATCCTGAAATGCTACCAAATGAAAGTATTTGTCATCTTGAATTGGTAATTATGGTTGGGATAATATTGTTATATGTAAGGCGGAGCTTCGAGGAACTCGATTCCACGTCTAGGGTTTAATGCCTCAGTCCTGCCAAACCAGAGACAGCTCTGGCAGCACAAAACAACAGATTGGCTAACCTTCTCAGCAGAGGGCGCGGACTGACCCGACAAATGATAAGCGGGGGGTCCACAGGGACCCCATCCTTCAAGCAAATTGTCATGCACAAGCAGAAAGCAAAGGAAGGACTAAAAATCTTGGGATATGGTGAAAGCAAAGACTCCGGCGGCACCAACACCGATAAGGAGCAGAAAATGCCAGCAGAAACCAGAGGCGGCTCCAAAAAGAAAGATAAAACAATCAATGAAAAGGAAGATAGAAACAACAGTGCAGAGACAGACCGACGGACCGCAGGATCAATGAATCCCCAAACAGAAGAAGAAGAAGAGCAAGATGAAGAAAGGAAAAAGAGAGAAGAGAAGGACAGGGAACCATCCTCCACTCCTCGCACCAATAAAGTAACACAAGGAGCTTTCAAACCAAAGAAAAAAGAAGCCCTCAGAGTTGTCTGCACAAATCCGGAGATTCAAGCCCATCGCGAGCATATGCCAGAACATGCAGTCATATGCAAGTTCATGGGACTGTGGCCAACGGAGCATGCCCTCTGTCAATGGATCAAACAACACTGGAGACCCAAAGGTGATATCAATCTACACCTAGGAGCAAAAGGTTTCTTTACTATTATCTTTACAAACCTAGAGGATAAGGATAGGGTTTTTGATGGGGGTCCCTATTTTTTTGCTTCTGCGGGTCACTACATGAGACCCTGGAAATCAAATTTTGTCCCAGAAAAAGAGACCTTCACACAAGTTCCAGTATGGATCCGTCTTTTCTCCCTCCCCATAGACTATTGGGGCTTAGCCACCCTCAAACAAATTGGAGACAACCTGGGAACCTTTATTAAAGCCTCTGAAGCCACTATTCAGCGTAGATACACCTCATGTGCCAGAATATGTGTGGAACTGAACGTTTCAGGAGCCCTCCATGAAGGCATATGGCTGGAGTTTAGGGATGAAAACTACTTCTAAGCCATTGACTATGAACAAATCCCGTTCCAGTGTCGAAAGTGTCATGAACACGGTCACCTAGTCAGAGACTGTCCTCTAAACAAAACTGAAGAAGCTCTCAAACCCATGCCAGAAGCATAGAGCAGAAATCTTTACTAGACCAAAAGCAAGACAAAGAGCTAACCGAAGAAGATCAAATAGAACAGGAGCAGCACCAAGCAATACCCTTAACACTTTCAGTGTACTAGAAACAGACACAGACACTGAAGAGACAAATTTGGAAGAGCAGAGAACAGAGGAGCAAAAGCACCAGCCAGACCACAACAAGAAGGAAAAGGATGAAGGTCCACTCAGTTCCAAGGCCCATAGGCAAGAGCATGAAGCTACCCAAGACGAAGACACGGAAATGCTAACCAGTGATGGGGGAAGTGACGAGATGGAGCTAAACGAGGCCTTAGAGAAGGCAGGTGTAAATCTTCCAGTAATAGAAGAAAACTGGAAAGCTAAAGGAATAGAAAATGTCCCAGAAGAAGAATTAAGAAAGATCAGCGATCTATTCATAGCAAGACAGAAGGCGGAACTAGACAGGCAAAATAGAAGATTGGGCATTGCAACAGGCATAGGAAACCACTCTAAAAATATCTCCCTCAATCCATCTGGCTTCAAGCAAAAAAAGAAAAGGGGAAGAAGAACAAACGGTGAGGTGCTACATGATCTAGGGATTTTAATGCTAAACTCAGGCAAAATGAAGGCACTCAATGCCTTCCCATCTTACCATTAACAAGCCTTGTTATCAATGAAAATAATCTCATGGAATGCAAGAGGGATCAAAAACCTAGCAAAGCAAAGACTTCTCCTCAGGAAGTTCCAAAAAGAAAAGCCGGACATCATGTTCATTCAAGAAACTAAATGTGCCACTTCTCACATGGCAAACATCAGCAAAAAATTGGCTAAGGTTTTCGACTTCATAGAAGTAGCCGGTCAAAGATGGGAAGGAGGTATCACCACCCTCTGGGATACCAGAGTAATAAGTGTCCTTTCAATGGAGGTCACCAGATCTTACATTTCCACAGAGATTCAAGTTATAGGTAACTTTGAAACCTATCTATGTATAAATGTTTATGGCCCTCAACGATTAGAAGAGAAATTTCAATTCCTCAATTCACTTATGAATCTGAAACTAAGGCATATCACCTCGAAGATCATTATGGGAGGAGATTTCAACATGATAACCTCCCTCCTGGAGAAAAAAGGAGGACTACGAAGGCTAAAAAGGGATGCAGAGCTCTTTGCATAATTTATTGAAAATGCAAAACTAGTTGACGTCCAGCCAAAATCCAGCTCCTTCACCTGGAACAATAGACGAGGAGGAGAGAAACTCATAGCTTCTCGTTTGGATAGATTTCTCATCTCAGAAAGCATCATTCTAGACGGCATCACCGTGGACTCAGAAATTCTCCCTAGTGGAGGATCGGATCACTGACCTATCTCTCTAGATGCTGCCTTCCTCGGCACTCTTAGAAACAAGCCATTCCGATTCGAAAAGTTCTGGTTGTAGCACCCAAACTTTGTTAAAATGCTGGAGAAGTGGTGGTGTGAACCACTAAACATCCAAGGAACCAGAATGTTCAAGCTCCAAAGCAAACTAAAACACATCAAAAGCAAAATCAAGCAATGGAATGTATCGGAATTCGGAAACATCTTCCAGGAAAAATCCATAATAGAGAGTAAGCTCGAGCAAATCCACAAAAGCTGGACCTCTGGCAATATCAGTGAAGTATCCAAAGAGCTTGAAAAAGATCTGATGATTCAATGGAAACTCAGATGTAAACAGGAAGAAACAAATTGGAAACAGAAATCCAGAGTGTAGTGGCTTAAAGAAGGAGAGCAAAATACAAGGTTCTTTCACAGGTCCACTCTAGATTACAGAAGTGCAAATAAAATCCTCAAACTCAAAAATGAAGTAGGAGAAACTCTGCAAAATCATAAGGAAATCTCCTCTCTACTCACCAGGCATTTCAAACACATTGTGCAGGAGACGCAAGATGAAAGAACAGAGGCAATTGCCTCTCTAACACAGGCCATTCCTAGTGTCATAAATAATGAGCAAAATCTTGCTCTTCTCAGAGAGATCTCAATGGAGGAAGTGGAGGAGGCCGTTAAAAGCATGCCAAATGACAAGGCTCCCAGACCAGATGGCTTCACCATTAACTTCTACAAGGCATGCTGTCCCACCATCAAAACAGAGATCTGGGAAGTGGTTGAAGATTCAAGACGCTCTGGCACCATTCTTAAATCGCTCAACTCCACCTTCCTAGCTCTAGTCCCAAAGGAAGAGGATGCCAACACTCCTGAGAAGTTTAGACCTATAGCACTGTGCAATGTGATTTACAAGATCATCTCCAAGGTTATAGAAAATAGACTTAAGCCTATTCTACCCAATCTCATCTCGGAAGAACAGTCCGGATATGTGGAGGGCAGACAAATACTGGACAACATCCTCTTAGCACAAGAGATGGTGCACACTCTCCAGACCAGGAAGAAAGCAGGAATGTTAATGCAATTGGATCTCTCCAAAGCATTTGATAAAGTCAATTGGCAATATCTGGAAGCTGTTCTCACAACCTTTGGCTTTGAACATTAGTGGATCAAATGGATTTTGTCTTAAATTAAATCCTCCACTTTTTCCATCTTGGTCAATGGTTCACCCTCAGAACCCTTCTCACCCACCCGAGGTATCAGGCAGGGAGACCCTCTCTCCCCTTTCCTTTTCGTGATCCTCATGGAAGCTCTAAGTCGACTCATCCGTAAAGCAAAAGCAGAAGGCAATCTTAAAGGGCTTCATCCCCTGCAATCTATCCCAGCAACTACGCACCAGCAGTTCGTGGATGACACAATGCTGCACGGCACCCCCACGGTGAAAGAAGCCATGGCTTACAAAAATATCCTAAGCCTATTCAGAAAAGCGTCAGGTATGGAAATTAACCATGCTAAATCTACAATTTTTTTCTTTAATACCCATCTTGCAATCTAGAAACATATTTCAAACATTCTTGGATTTAAATGGGGCAATCTACCCTCCAAGTACCTGGGCGCCCCGCTAATGTCAAAACCTTGGCAAAAGCATCACTGGGAAAAAATTCTAGCAAAATTGGAGAACAAATGTAGACACTGGACCCACAGAGCCCTCAACTTTGCGGGCAGATTAGTCCTTACTAAGGCAATCCTTCAAGTTATCCCTCAGTACATGCTTTCCATCCTGCCTGCCCCTCAAGGCGTCCTTCACAAGATAAGAACCATCTAGAGATCATTTTTATGGAAAGGCAATTCAGACAAAAACAAATGGGCTTTGGTAGCCTGGAATAAACTATGTAAATAAAAAACAGCAGGAGGCCTAAACTTAATAGACCCCCACACCACCAATATGACTTGTGGAGCCAAGCTGTGGTGGCGTTGGCTTAAAGAAGCCACTCTTCCTTGGGAAAGGCACTGGAAGGAGAAATACACTCCAGATTGCAGTGAACAGGATCTAATTAGGTTACAGGATGTGCCGGAAGGGTCTCCCATTTGGAATCTAGCTAGGCGCAACCGAAGCATAATTCAAGACCACAACTTCTAGGAAATCCGCAATGGGGAAACAACGTTCTTCTGGGAGGACGCTTGGCAGCAATTACCTCGCCTCGCAACTCCAGACTTGGAGAATAACAAAAGGGAATCTCAGAACAGGGGCAATTATAAAGTTCATCAGTACTGGAGCCATGATAGCAATGGGCAGGAGTGGAGGAACTGGTTACCCCCTAACACAAACAACACAACATCAGAAGATGACAACATACGAAACTTTCTAAGCACCCTAAACAAAAGAAAAATAAGAACTTCCATAGAAAAGGACAGGCTAAGATGGGGAATGAAGGGCAGCGGAAATTTCACCCTTAAAGAAGCAAGGGAGTAGCTAGAGCACAATGAACACGGGGAGACCACGCCCTGGAGCATCAAGGTTTGGGACGCCCTTTTTTGGCCTAAAATAAAGACCTTCCTTTGGCTCCTCATGCAAGGAAAAACCCTAACCTGGGAAAACTTACAGAAAAAAGGATTCTCGGGTCCTTCTATACGTCCTCTTTGCAGAGCAGTAGAAGAAACAATCAATCACCTGTTCAATTCATGCGAATGGGCAGAGTACCTATGGAATTGGATAGAAACAACCATGCATAAAAAAAACAGGGACAAAAACTCCATCCAGAATACAATTTTGCAGTGGCCTCGCGACTACTCAAACAATCTCAGAGTAAACAACATTTGGAAGTCATACCAGGATTCTTAACCTGGACCATTTGGAAGGAAAGGAACAGGTACATTTTCTAGAATGAGCAGAGAAATCTCGAGTTTTCACAACTTACCTTAACTAAAAATGTTCGCCAACTAATCCTGGCAAAATGTAGTGCAGCTCCCGACATCAATCTCTCAGCCAGAGACCAGCACATTTTGAAAAGCTTCAAGTTGGAGAATGGGCACAACATATCAACCGCAAGCAACCAACAAGAATCTCGATCGGGACCGCTTGGATGGCACCGCTCCCCTGTCGGCTTCCTTAAGTTAAACTTCGATGGCGCCTCCCGGGGTAACCCCGGTGTTGGTACCATTCTAAGACCCTTTTTCCCTTCCAAAACATGACCATTTCCTACCTTTTTCTCATCATCCATTCCTCAAATGCCTTGGAAATTAATTAATTTAATAGTTTATAGTTGTTGACATGCATATTAATTGATTTAGGGGTTTTGTGTTGACAAATTAGGATTTTAGGC
>APFE030875422.1:0-11986 GCA_000404065.3 Pinus taeda
CATCCACTCAATTAAAATTGAAAATATCAGGTGATAGTAACCAAAAGTTAATAAATCAAAATGTGCATAAGGGATTTCGATAGTAACGAGGAAGTGGAATGCAAGAAGTGATAATCACATGCAAATTAACTAGAAAGGGAATTGGTAAGAAAGATTTTATTAAATCCTTACCAAAAATAAAATTCAAAAATATTATCCAATAAAATTCTATTTTAGCAATTTAATTCTTCTATTCCAATTCACAAAAACCGCTTGTGGGCACCGTCAAAGAGAGAAGTGCCTATGTAACATTTACACAAGGAATAAGGAAAAACTGTGTTTGAGAGGGCATGCCAAGGATATAAATAAGTAATGTTAACATTATACAAATGTTCATCATAACTAAGGAATGTATAGTAATAATAACATGGAAACACCTTGTAAAGTTATAAGAAAAGACCTTGAAAGTAAATGATAAGAAAATACCCTCTAGCTCTGAGCAAGTGAGAAATATCCTATAATACTTGCAAAATAATTCATAAATCATTTTTACCATGTTGTTTCAAAACAAAACGAAATATTCTTTGAGAAAAGAATTTAAGCATAAACTTATGTATTATGTTTCGCTGGACATAAATAAGAAACTAAGTAAACAAAATTTTATCAAGAAACAATATTTGATGCATGGATAAAAATAAGAAAAAGTGTCAAACAACCATGAGCTTGTGCAAAACCAGTAGATGGGTTTGAGAGAATACCTAATCAACTTCCGTCATGGCTTATCTCCAATCTCCAATGCGAGTCCTGGGGAGTGAATGATCAGCTTGAAATCTTAGTGCACCCTCAAATTGACAACTAATGATCTTGAATCCTGATACTAAGAAATTGGTTTGGGATGCCAAATTCAGCCTCAAAATCTAGCTCTCAACTCAATGCAATACCATAGCTTCAGGACCCCAACAATCCACTATTATGAAATCGCCGAATAAACACAAAGAAAACATAGGAGGAATAAGGTTATGGTTTTCTTCCCTATTTTATTTGGGTAAGAGGATGACATTGAAGTTGCCTAATTGTGAGTGAAAAACCTTAGCACTATATAAATCTAGCCATAAATCTCGATAAGTGGACTTGAATTATACACACAATTGATCTAAAACTTAGGGTGACCATATCCATGCTTTCCTACACCTAAGGGATACATTATGTTCATAGTCTCGTTGCTCCCGCATTTACTAGTGCTTTGGCAATACCAATATTATGCATCCAAGCATAAGGAGAAGAGGAATAGAGCAGCCCAGCAAGCATTAACGATAAGGGAGAGGAGGAGTATAATGAGGGAAATAAGAAGGCAAGAAATATATAATTCTAGTAGCAGAAGATGAGAAGATAAGCATAGAATCGGTATTGAGAAAACAAGAATGAAAAAAATAAGCTTAGGTTACCTTAAATAATTCAAGATTGTTTATACAAATAAATGAAATCTACTGAATAGTTTAAATTAGTTTTTAACATAAATGTAAAATATTTAACTTTTCTCTAAAGCTTTACCGTTTAGCCAACAATAACTCTAATTTAATATGGGTCGAGTGTTTTCCCTTCCAAACAACAAAAATATCATATAAACAAATTTTGTTGGTATGTCGGGAACAGATGAAGTAATTGTTAGAATTAAGGTCTTAATCTTGTATGATGTCTGGCTGAGGCAGTAGCGTGGACGTGAGGATTCGAATCTGCACGGGCTGACAGAATAGAGGAGGTCGGACGTGCATCGAGGAGGAAGCCAGAAATCTCGAAGCGAGATAAGGACTTTAACAACATGTCTATATTTTTAGATATTTTCTTTGATGATGATGATTTTCTCATGTGGGCATTTGGAAGCATTGACATGGGCCGTATGTTTGAATCAGAAGAAGTTTCAGAAAAACAATGAGGTTTTGTTGATGACCACGAGAATCAAGAGGCACAATCTATTGTGCAAGATCCTGAAATTGAAGACTCATGAGTTGATCTTGAGGAAGGGTGTGAAGAGGAACAAAGTGTTGAAGAAGCTAATTGCAAAGACGTGGCAGAAGAAGACAAAGCTAAAGAGAACGTTTAGATGCTTGACACCAGGAATAGTGAGAGGGAAAATTCTCCTATCTAGCCTATCATAATCTTGAGAAGGGCAAGAATAAGAATTCAAGCTTTCCATCATAGGGGAAGAAATGAGGTTAAAAGACATCACTACCTCATGGCGAGGAAAGCAAAGATGAAGCCTCAACTCAAGATGAATAAGCATGGACTCTCAAGCAAGAAGACTAAAATGAAAACTTTGTTACCATGTTTTTATGTACTATTGTAAGCCTAGTTGAGACTAGACCAGCAAGCGTATGTTATTGTTCAATACCCTTTTTCCATTAAGGGGGAGTGTTAGAATTATTGGAGAAAGATACAATTAGTTGTGTTAAAGATAGGATTGAGACTCTAAGATTAGGTCTCAGATCCTAATATCTAGGGAGTGGTTGAAACCACCATGATTGTGTGAAACCCTATATATACTAGGTTGTTTCCCTGATTGATTAATAGAATGCTTATATGAGTGTTTGTACACTCTCTAAATATCTCACCTAAAAAGCCATTTAATTAATAGAATATCGATTTTTATCAGTAATCATGTCAATACATAAATTTAAAAGAAAAAACTACCAATAAATGACTTTCTACTTTCTTTCTACTTTCGTTGCCTTCTTAGGAACCTTTGAATCAATAATTTCAACAAATAAGTACGAAAATAAAATAAAAGAAGATATGAAAAAGGTACTATGATTTTATCTTATACTAATTGTGAGATAACATAACATTATGGCATTTGTGATTTTTGCTACAAAATTAAGATAAAATTGATTCTAATTGATGATAATTTAAAGTTTGGTTTTTTTAATAATCATAGAATTTCAAATCGTTAAAATCGTTAAATTTGTATAAATAGTATCTGTTTTTCTTGAATCTATAACCATTATATTAAGAGTGAAAAAAAAAACGAAGTGAAACCATTAATTTTGAATTTAGAAATTGTAACAAATTGTTCGAAAAACAAAATCATGATAAAATATTTAAGATTTTATTTTTGATAACCCAATTTTAAATCTATGTTCATTGAATAAAACGAAAAAGTAAAATCGTAACCTAGAATTGAGTTCCTCAGTTATTATGAAATTCTAGATACACTATTTAATTCTAAGTTTAATGAAATACTTTGTCATAGGCTTTTTGAAAATTAAATCAGGATGGAAATTTTAAGTTTTCTATTTTTTATAACAAATTAATTTGTAATTAAAATTAATAATTCTATATTTAAAAATAAGAGATACTGACAGCCAATGTTGCGTCTACGGAACCTGTCTTCGAAGACAGTTGAAACGTTGGCTGTACGATTTTATAAAGGAGAACAAGGCATAGTGCAACCAGGGTTCCAGGCTCCAGCATTGAGAGATATCAGGGAATTTCTCGCCGGCTACAGCCCTTCAAGCGACATTTCCTTATATTATTTAAAAAAGAATTAAACTAGTAGAAACAAGGGAGCCACGTAGTGGTAGTCCCTGCCGGGGTTGAGAAAGTGTAGTTCGCATCTCAGTTGTCTTGAGCATACGGGCAAATTTGCAAGTGAGCATTTATTGAACATAAACTATGAGGCACAACCAAAACCAATTTGAAAGAGAAAATTGATAAAAAAAACTCTGATGAATATTTCCAGAGCCCATAACCTTCACACCAAAATGTAAAAGAAATAGGCCATTGCTAAAATAGTCCTCGGTTAAAATGTAAAAGAAATAGGCCACTACTCAAATAGTCCTCGGTTAACATTAATCCATGTGAGTGATTTTTCCAAGAAATAGGCCACTGCACAAATAGTTCTGGGTTAGCATTAATCCATGTGAGTGAAATTGATAAAAAAAAAGCTCTAATGAGTATTTGCAGAGCCCAGAACCTTCACACCAAAATGTAAAAGAAATAGGCCACTGCTCAAATAGTCCTCGGTTAAAATGTAAAAGAAATAGACCACTCCTCAAATAGTCCTCGGTTAACATTAATCCATGTGAGTGATTTTTCAAAGAAATAGGCCACTGCACAAATATTCCTGGGTTAGCATTAATCCATGTCAATGATTTTTCAAAAAAACAAGCCACTGCATAAATGGTTTGGCCTATTCTTACTTGGGTCAGTGAAGATCACAAGCCCAGTATTATTGCAGTAACAATACCATTAAATATGCATTTGATAATAGTAGTCAACCCCTGATTGAGAACATGCGAAATTAAGATTAACACGTAGGCTTTGCTATGCACCATAACCTTTGCACAAACCAGAGGACATCTTTGGTCATCTTTATTTGAATTGCAGATTCAAAAATATTTTATAAGACATATAAACACATTAATATCATAAACCAGAGGCCATCTTTATTTGAATGGTATATTCAAAAATATTTTATAAGGCGTGTCTATTACATTGGCATTTAGTTGAACACACTGTAAAAACATCATTTTCACCTGCAAATAAAGTAAAAGCAAGATAGGTTTAGCGTCTTCATGTACTTGTTTGTTCTAATCCATCTTTTTTCTGTAAAGAGAATTCAACGAGTATGACTAAGGGGCACCTATTTTAAATTGTAAACAAGTAAAATAAACGATGAACCACAACCAATTTCAAAAAGAAAATTGATAAAAAAACTCTGATGAATATTTGCAGAGCCCGGAACCTTCACACCAAAATGTAAAAGAAATAGGCCACTGCACAAATAGTCATCGGTTGACATTAATCCATGTAGAAATAGGCCACTGCACAAATAGTCCTCGGTTAGCATTAATCCATGTGAGTGGTTTTTCAAAAAAACAGGCCACTGCATAAATGGTTTTTTAAACGGCCTATTCTTACTTGGGTCAGTGAAGATCACAAGCCCGATATTATTGCAATAACAATAACATTAAATACAAGGGGCTCAATTTTTCCCTTACCCCAATCAGATCCCTCATAAAGAAATCATATGCAATCAGATACCTCATAGAGAACCTTGTCAATTTTTCCCTTACCCCAATCAGATCCCTTGTAAAAAAATCATATGCAATCAGACACCTCATAGAGAAATCATATGCAGTCTGGAAGATAGAATAAAAACTCTCGATGAGAAAGATAAGGAACTTGTCAGACACGGATGCGTTGTCAGGAACTTGTTAGACACGAATGCGTTGTCATCATAAACAGAGCCACCTCCAAAAAGCAATCCGTTTGGAAATACGCACAAGTAGATTTTAGTTGATGTGATTATCTTCAATAACCTTTAAAAATTACTTGAAACTAGTAGCAACCATCCAGAAGGACCTATGGATAGTGATTGATGCCTCAGCAATGCTCAAGGTAGATAAGGAGGGACACATGGTGCGATTGAGACAGAACAAGAAACTGGAAAAGCTAGAAACACAGGTTTGGAAAAAAGACGTTGCTAGAGAATTACAACGTAGCAATGGGCGTAGACCGAATGCGGTTGTGAAAATATTATAAAAGATTATAAGATTTTCAATTTTATCTATTGTAAATTATGGAAATATTTCCGAAATTGGTGAATATAAGTTATTTAACTAATTACTATTCATAAAATTTCAAAAAATATTTCCAAAACATATCACCAACATAGAAATAATAGTATGAAATAAATGTATAAAAGCACCAAAAAAACCAATAAAGTTAATCCCCAAAATTCATTGGCATGCTCAAATTTATAATTCCTGATATACACAACTAAGACGCTGAAAACCAAAGTGAGCGGCTATCAGAGTTGATGACAACCTGTAAAGAACAGATCAGGTTTTGTCATAACAATACCGCCTGCCGTTCACTCATGCACATAGTTTTACAGATAAAAGAAGCTGAAATTGTGGCCTTCTAGTTTCCAGTAAACCCAAAAATTGTGTAACATAAAAATTTTATAACCTCCACAAACAAAATAGGAAAGCTTATTAAAATGACAAGGTTAAGTTAAATTTCGAAATAACAAAATTTAGCAAGGACCCACAACTCAGAATCAACAATAGAAGAAGTCTGATCACTCACGCAGAGCAGGTTCATATAAAACAAAGCAACAGGCTGGATTGGGCAAATTGCGCAGCTCGATTAGTGTGTCCAACACAATCCGTCACGAAGGTATACTCCTGCAAACAGATAGCACGTCTAAAGATTTTTTAAACAATAGAAACCGATTACTAAACAATGATATAAATTATAACATCGATAAAATAAATTTAGTTGAAATAAAAAATAGGTTAGATAACAAAACGAACATGGAATATTAGAAAAGAAAATTGATAACAATGGTATTGATGATAACATGAACTTAATAGGTTAGATAATAATAATATAATTGCATTGAATTCAAAGCGCATTAATATAGGTAACGGTTTGGTTAATATAAACAAATTATTAGTAAAGAAAATTGAAAACAGTAGTAAAATTAATAATAGCAGAGTCAACTCATGATTGAGCACATGCGAAGTTAAGATTAACACATAGGCTTTGCTATTCACCATAGACTTTGCACTCACCATGTTTCATGCTGTGGGCCCACAAATTTACCATTTGTGTAATTCTTTGGGCCCACTACCCTACAACTTGTCAAACTGCAAGATGGACAACACAACAAAGCGATATCTCAAACTGCAAGATGGCTTGACAAACTCACCCGAGAGCTGGGAGAAATCAACCGAAGTTGGTTGAACCTGAGGCTGGTATAAGAAAAGAACCAAGACTTGCTTCTCGCTCGCTGGGATAATCGGGGCTGGTTGAAAGAAACTGCATTTTGTTCTGCCCCTCATACAACTCTCTATACCTTGTGAGATCTGGGACCTGGCTCGGCTTTCTTCCTCCACTCCAGGGCTTGCTGGCATCCCAGGTATTCGTTGTCTCATGTTGTTGTTATGTTGTTGTTGATGGTTTCTAACTGGCTGAAAGGCTTTGATCTGAATTTTTCTTCCAACTTAGGTCTTCAATGGCTGCATCTATGGTAGCTTTAGACTCCTTGTTAGTTTTCTTGAGATCCAATAATTTTTTAGTTTTCTGTGTTACTGCATTCCAGTTCTCTAGCAGATCTGGGTCAGCAGGTTGTCTAAGAGCCCTGAGCTCCCATTCTTCCCTATCTTGTCTGCTTCACTAAAGAGTAGGTAGGTAGGTAGGTTTTGGAAGGAATCATACGCATGAACTGTTTCTACCGCCAAATCAAGAATCAGAAGTTTCCAAATCTTCCCGACAAAGCCAATCCTTGAAGCTGTTGTTTCAAAAGCCGAATCTTCGGAATTCATACTTAGAAAATAAATTTTGTATATTCATAATAAAAAAAACCAATATATAAAAGAGTTGAGTTAAATTGTATACGAGAACAAAAACTAAGCGTGATTTATCCTATATTGATATACATATAAATCATGTAATAAGTAAATCTAACTAACATTCTGGTACACGAATACAAACTATTTTACAAAAGTAAGAGATGTTATAGGAGCAACGTAGATTTATTTTACTTTTGTTTAGGATTAAGCTATCGAGAAATCTAAAATTTAAATTTACCAACACGCAGGTCATACTTTCACCCTAATTTTTGGCCTATGATATAATAAAAAATATCACAAAATACATATAAACCCAACTTTCTATAACTTTCCATAAGCCATGCCATATCTATTAAGCTAATCAGACATTTCATCTTTTTACATTAGTTTTATCTCAATTTCCATGACCATTTAGTTTAAGCCTTTATTCATACTAATTGTAACCAGTAAAAATCATTTAGAGTAGGAATTCCATTATTTTACCAAATCAAGTCTGTCACAGTTTTCAGTCCTTTCAATTCGTAAAATATTCAGTCAGTATAAATCTTTCAATATAAATCTTTCAATAATTCACAATTCATGAAATTACACAACTTGAGAAAAAAATAGAAGAAAATAAATTTTGTATATTCATAGTAAAAAAACCAATATATAAAAGAGTTGAGTTAAATTGTACACGAGCACAAAAAATAAGAGTGATTTATCCTATATTGATATACATATAAATCATGTAATAAGTAAATCTAACTAACATTCTGGTACACGAATACAAACTATTTTACAAAAGTAAGAGATGTTATAAGATCAACGTAGATTTATTTTACTTTTGTTCAGGATTAAGCTATCGAGAAATCTAAAATTTAAATCTACCAACACGCAGGTCATACTTTCACCCTAATTTTTGGCCTTGGGAAACCTGGCAACACCTTCGACATAGAATTAAAGACCAACTTTGACAATCCTGGTAATACGCTCCGACACTTAAGAGCGACCATAGAGCTCTGAGAAACCGATTTCTGGACTTTTGTCTCGCAACCAGGTCCGTAGATGGTTTAAACCAAATTAATAGGCAGAAGCCATAGTTTGGCGCTACCGAAAAATAGTAAGCTAAAATCTTTTAAAGGATACTGAAGCACCTTTCACTCTCAACTGAGCGAGGAAAGCTTCCAAATAGGAAGATATAAACATACTCGGTTTTTTTTGAAGTCTTGAGACAGGCTTGTAAGTTGTTCTGCCTCCCAACGCTGTGGCAGGATGCGTAGCCATTCCTCCCGTTTCTACAAAGAAAGATTATGTATTAGCTGTAACTTAAAACCTTAAAGAGTGAAAACGATTGACACAGTAGAGAACCAACAATAAGAAGAGAGATTTAATACATGTAACAGGAAGATGGAAATGTCGGACAGGCGGACCTTCAATCGCTTCTGAAAGTATTCTCGTCAAAAAAAACTCACCTTTGTGTAGGTTGTGTAGGATAGTTAAGTTAGAGATAATCTATGGAATCTAAATCTAGAAGACAACACGAGTCCATAAGAATTTGAGCTTCTGTTAAAGAGGTTGTCCGTCTGTAATGTTGTCGGTCTGTAATGGAAGGGTAGTATTGTGAGACAGTATTGAGTCCAGCATGAGACAGGTGATTACATGCAGCTTGCCACAAAGCTATGCACGAGACAAGTGGCATATCAACCGTACTTTGGATAACATCATATTGCCCTAATATTTGTTTCATCAAAATATGCATTTGTTAAATTTCAAACAGATTATCCTAAGTTTCATCAAAATCATGCAGTCTCCCCAGCAATAAGAGGTACAAGTTGAAAGTTTGGATAAAAGTTTGTTTGCAAGCATATGAGTAGAAAATTTTATTTCAAACATTGGTTTAAACTTGACATGTACCGAAAATTTTATTTGGTCAAAGTTAATTAATCGCTGGTCAACGATCTATCGATCGGTATTAGTCCCAGGCAGGGACTAATAAAAGCTAACATCTTCTAGACAGGTAACTTTAATTTTGCCATTTTGAGACGTGCCAGACCTCTCCATTTTGAGACATGCCAGACCTCTTTGGACGGGCTGTGACGGGTTGAATTTTCAACACTTCCCCACCTGTAATTCTCTTTTTAGTAATTCTAATAATATCTAACTAAAATTATGAAAGTTAAAGTACAAAGATAAGAGGTAACTAAAAATATGTTTCTTCCCACTGTGGTTGGAAACCCGCAAGAATAACAATACAAAAAATAAGTTGTAGAATGTGTGTAAATGTGTTAGAAAATCTGCACAGATGAATCTAGCTAGTAAAGGTTGAACAGACAGCTTTGGAGAGCAAAAACACTAAAAGAAAATCGAAAGAAGAAAAGAATAATTTATTAAAAAATATGTTACAATGCTCATGATATAGCATTACTGGGTGAAGATCCCAAGGTAATGCACTATAGTGGTGATCAATGAGAAGACTCAATACCTACAACAAGTTCCGGAGATAACTAGTCAGTTGCGGAGTTAAAGAAGGAGTAAATCATGCAAAAGGAATCTTGCATGCAATCCCATGCTCTAACTAAGAGTCTGCATGTAGATGTGTAGTAGTTGCATGTAGTCGCATGCTCTAACTAAGAGTCCGCATGTAAGTGTGTAGTAGTTCCAACACCCCCCCTGAACACCACTATGGGGAAAAATAGAAAATGGGCCCTGACAACTAAGGCCAAAGGTCACCCAAAATACAGTGCAACTTGTGTTAAAATTGAGGAAAGAGGGAAAACCTCGTGGAAAAACACCCCCCCTCAAAATACAATGTAATCAAAAGAAAAGAAGAAGAAAAGACAGTTGCTAAGCAACTGTGTCCTTCACTCCAAGACGATCACACATAGAGTGAAAGTTCTGCTCAGTGAATGTCTTGGTGAAGATGTCTGCAGTTTGTTCTGCTGAGGGATAGAAATGCAAATCAATGACCCGATCATGTACTAAGTCTCTGATGTAGTGCATATGGATCTCTATGTGCTTCATCTGTTGCCGCTGTACTTGATCCCTGCAAAATTTGAGAGTTCTCTGGTTGTAACACCAGATGACAATGGGCTGGTGGAACCGAACGCCCAACTGAGTGAGGAAGTGCTATAATCACAGAGCCTGAATGGTGATGTTGACTACTCCTCTGTACTCGGCCTCAGCTGAAGAGAGAGTAATAACACCCTGCTTCTTCCTCGACCAACAGATAGGGCAAGATCCTAGACTCAGTGAATATCCGGAGGTGGACTTGCGATCAATGCTATCTCCCACCCAATCATATCTGTGAAGCCAAGGAGATTCAATGTAGTGCCTGCTGCATAGTGAATTCCGAAGGTGATGGTTCCCTCCACATATCGGAGGATGCGCTTGGCAGCATTCCAGTGTAGCTCATGCGACTCCTACATGTATCTAGAAACTGCCCCTACTGCATATGAGAGATCTGGCCTGGAGTGGGTGAGGTACAATAAGCTCCCCACTAGCTATTGGTAGAGAGTGCTATCAACTAATGGAGTGTCACCTCCATCATCAAGCCGGACCCTAGACACAAAAGGAGTTGTTGCTAGCTTGTAGTCAGGTATGCGAAATCTCTCGAGGAGATCCCGTGCATACTTAGCCTGAGAGAGTTTGATGCCTGTGGCATCCTGGCTAATCTCAAGACCAAGAAAGAAGTGTAATGGACCCATGTCCATCATCAAGAACCTATCATGCAAGGCCCTCGTGACTGTAGCAATCGCTGAAGCCGAGCTGCCAGTGATTAGGAGATCATCTACATACAAAACTAAGATAAGAAGAGAATCATGTGTCCTAAGCATGTAAACATTCGGATCAGACTTACATCTTTCAAAGTTTTGTGATAAGAACAAAGAATCCATCTTCGCGTACCAAGCTCTCAGGGCCTGCTTAAGGCCATAGAGAGATTTCTTCAGTCTGCAGACCAAAGATGAATCCTGAATGAAACCATGTGGCTACGCCATGTAGATCTCCTTAGATAGGTCTCCATGAAGAAAGGCATTCTTCACATCCATCTCATGTACTTCCCACCGTTGGGCATCCATAATGGCAAGTGTAAGGCTTATGGAATCCATCTTTGCTACTGGAGCAAAGGTCTCGTCATAATCAATGCCATGCACTTGTTGATGATGATGATGATGATGATGATGATTAACGTCCACTGAGACCAAATTGGTCTATCGGACCTATACTTTCTTAATTTCTAATTATCTAGCTCCTTGTCTTTCTTGGCGAGATTGGTGATGTAGCTTTCTTTTTCTTCTCTACAGTCTTCCAACTTTCTTTATCTTGCATCTCCTTCATCTCTTCTGGTTCTTGGGACATTTGTGTCTTAGCTTCGCGATCTATTGTGTTCGTCCTTTTGGAGATAGTCGGAGAAGAAGTTTGGTCTAGGAGATCCGTTTTGCTGTTAAATGAAGATTTATTTTCCGCGTTATTCGAAACCGCATAACTGTCGATGCTTGAGGGGTTGTTAAGTTCACCTTTTTGTTGTTGGGCGGGGCTTTCCCCCTGCTCATCTTGAGAATTGTTTCTATCTTGCCCGATTGCTTGTGATTCAGAGTTTTCTCAAGAGTATTCTTCTTGGATGACAGTGTAGTGTTCTTTTTGTGCTCCTTCCCACCATGTAGATCTGT
>APFE030875422.1:12583-32495 GCA_000404065.3 Pinus taeda
GGCCAAAAACCATTGAATCGGCATACTAAGGCACTTTCAGAGAACTTCAAAGCCTCATCGAGTGAAGCCTGGATCAGCTGGACAGTGGGAGCTGGGGCTTCACTGACAATATGGGCAGGAGCTTGCCTCGAGGCAGACAGAGAGCCAGCAGCGATTTTTGCGAAGGTGGGAGCCATCTAGAAAAAGTTATCCTTATCAAACAAGATCTGATCCGCTATGATATATGTATGTATGCGATCTGGAGCCGCAGAGCCGATCTGGAGCCGAGCCGATCTGCGAAGAGCCTCCTGCAGCGAAGAAACGATGAAAAATCGCCTCAGTCACCGAAGCTCACCGAATAAACGAAGAAAAATCACCGCAGTCACCGAAGCCACCGGAGTCACCGTTCTGCGTTCAGAAGATCACCGAGGTCACCGCAGATTCAGATCTGAAGAGATCTGCGAAGACGGATGCCAACAATAATCGGACGCAGGCCTCTAAATATATAAACGGTATATAACTTGTGATAAAATCTAACACTGGATATCCATTGCCACTGGTTACATATTATTCGCCAAAAACCTCGCAGACATCGAGCTGACTCACTTCCGTCTCGGCCAAGATATCTCCAGTCAACTTTTAGATCCGCAAAGATTTCTTCACCGAAGTCACCGCAGTCTCACCGCAGTCACCGAAGAGATCTGAAGAGATCTGGGGAGAGAAAAACCTCACAAACGATCAGAAGAGATCAGCTTTCAGCAAAGATATCAGAAGAGACGGATCTACGAAGAGATCTGAAGAGATCTGCGAAGAGATCTGCGAAGAGCCTCCTGCCGCGAAAAAACGATGAAAAATCGCCTCATAGATCAGTTGAACTGATCTGGAGAACCTGCCGAACCGAACCGATCTGGAGAACCCGCAGAACCGATCGAGTCTCTGTCGCCTTACCCTCACATGCACTGGTATACAGACTAGTTTTCTGAGTGTCCCACAGTTACGTGGGAAGTAAAATCCCGCAGAACTGATCTGATACAGTTAGAAGCCTTTAGCTACTAGCCTCACTTTCCGTCTGGTGATTTGCCCATCTGGAGCACTCTTGGTCCTGCAGACCCATTTGCATCGGACAAGTTTCCTTCGTGAAGGAAGGGGGACCAAATTCCAAGTCTGGTTCTCGAGGAGGGAGTTATACTCCTCCTCCATGACAGACTCCCAAGATGGATGCCCAACAACCTCAGCATAAGACTGTGGATCAGAAGACTGAGCCAAATGACAATGCCAGGAGGGTGATGGTTCAATGGCAATGAGGACAAGAGGAGGCTCAATAAACTTTGAGCTAGTCCTCTGCAGATCAGAATTATCCCCCACAAGACCATTTCTAGCAGCTGGTTGGTCTTGTGCATATATCTCAGGTAAGCTCCTTGTTCTCTAATTTATGATAGGGGAATATGATTCACTGCTGGAAGCACGATCTGGGCTTGGATGTGGATCATCATTTGCATGCACTAGATTTGTATCTGAAGACTTTGTCTCTGCATATGCATGCTCTTCCTCGGCATCTGCATGATCTGTATCTGCATCTGAGTGCACTGAATCATCATCTCGGACATGAGGTAGATAAAAAGTGTCTGCATGCGGCGACTGAGGTGCATGCGAGAGACTTTCCTCAAATTTGACACTTCGCTCAATGATGAGCTTGTCCGTACAGGGAATGAGGAGTTGATATCCCTTCACACCATCAGGGTATCCAACAAAGATGCACTCAATGCTCTGTGGATCAAGAGCTTTCCTCTTTTAAGAGGGGATCTGGGCCCATGCTCGAGAGCCAAAAACACGGAGGTGAGTGATCTCTGGTTTAGTGTCACTCCAAGCCTCAAAGGGACTTTGATCCTTGATAGACCTATGAGGAGATCTGTCCTGGATGTAGTTAGCACAATTAAGAGCTTCGGCCCATAGCTTATGAGGCAATGACTTAACATGCAGCATGCAGGAAGCCATCTCTTTGAGAGATTGGTTCTTTCTTTCAGCAACTCTGTTCTATTGCGGAGTGTATGGAACTGTGTACTGCAACTGTATGCCGGACTGAAGGCAAAGGTTCCGAAGTGTTGTGTTAACATATTCCCCCCCATTTTCTGTATGGAGGGCTTTGATCTTTCTCTCTGACTGTGTCTCAACTAGTGTTTTGAAATCTTCAAAGTGCTCAAAAGCTTCATATTTGCTCCTGAGAAGATACACCCAAGTATACTATGAGAAATCATCAATAAATATAAGCACATACCTTGCTTTGTTGATGGAAGGATGAGGAAAGGGCCCCATGAGATCACTATGGATCAGATCTAGAGGAGAGGATGCTATGTGAATCTTGCCAATGTCAAACTTTTCTCTGGGATGTTTTCCAAGAACACACCCTTCACAAACTCCTTCGGAGAAACTGATATTTGGCAAGCCTTCCACCATCTCATTCTTGCTTAGCTACTGCATATACCTGTAATTTAAGTGACCGAACCTTTCGTGCCAAAGCCTACTACTATCATTAGCATGTGTAAGCAATAAGGAGGATTCAGATTCAATAAATTTAGAAAATGTATAAAGTCTGGCTCCATTGTTTACCTCACCAGTTGCAATTTTGGCGCTGCTATGTAGATCATATATGTTTACTGCATTTGGAGTGAATTCCACTCTCTTTCCGGTGTCGGAATGAGTGATCTAATAAACTGAAAGCAGGTTTACCGAAAATTTTGGAACATGAAGCACATCTTCAAAGCTTCCATGTAAAACTTCCACTCTACCTTTTCCGGTGACCTCAATAGGTGAGTCATCTCCCATGAGGGATGCAATCCCCAAGGTTGTGCTTCTGAAGGATTTCTGCCATTTGGTCAATTTGTTTCTTCATGTAAGAGGATTCTAGATGGAATCCTCTTTGACAGTAGGTGCATCTGTTTCCTTTCTTCCCTTTCTCATTTCTCGAGCCGGAGGAGTCATTGAAGGGCTTGGTGTACCCTTCCTTCTTTGGATGGGAATGCGCTTTTCCCTTGTCTTTTTGCTGCTGATTTTTCTGACTTGAATCAGATCTGTGATGTTTATTGTGGCTGCTATCATGCACAACAAGTGCATACGCTTTTGGAGGTTTGATTTTCCCCATACCAATGAGTTTATCTTGCTCAAAAATAAGGGACTCCGTAACTTCTTTGAGAGAAGGCATAGTGCAGGATTTACCTGTTGCGAGCCTTACTAAATGAAATGTAGACACAAAGACGAAGTATTCCGGTCTGAGCTTCGACATAATAGAGAGAATTTGGCGACTCTCCTCCTTGGATTTGTCAATTCCACAACCCTTGAGTTGCAGCAATAGATCATTATATTTGGTGAAGAAGTCTTGAATTCTATCGTAGTTCCGTGGATCCAATGATAGCAGCTCCACTTCGAGCATATGTCATTTCATCTCATCCTATTTCCCGTAGAGATCTTCAACCTTTTTCCAAATCTCATTGGGAGTATTGCAGGAAGATAGATGAAACTGCAACTCTGGAGAGATGCACATGCATATGGATCCATGGGCCTCATCCATTCGGTTGAGGTACTTGGATTTCTCTATGGCTGAAGTGGGTTCCACTTCTGTAGCCATGGTAATCCTATACAACCCTTTTTTACGAAGGTATCAAGCCATTTGGTCCTTCCATTTGTGATAGTTGTACAGTGTTAGGATCGATGCTTTGGGAAACTCCATTTTTCTGTCAATCTTCGATCTCCGAGCTGTAATACCTGCAAAATAAAGTACTGGTGCGCCTTTTATATAGCAACCTGTGGGCTCTGATACCATGTAAATGTGTTAGAAAACCTGCACAAATGAATCTAGCTAGTAAAGGTTGAACACACAACTTTGCAGAGAAAAAACACTAAAAGAAAATCAAAAGAAGAAAAGAATAATTTATTATAAAATATGTTACAATGCTCATGATATAGCATTACTGGGTGAAGATCCCAAGGTAATGCACTATAGTGATGATCAATGAGAAGACTCAACACCTACAACAAGTTCCAGAGATAACTAGTCAGTTGCGGAGTTAAAGAAGGAGCAAATCAAGGAGTAAATCATGCAAAAGGAATCTTGCATGCAATCCCATGCTCTAACTAAGAGTCCGCATGTAGATGTGTAGTAGTTGCATGTAGTCGCATGCTCTAACTAAGAGTCCGCATGTAGGTGTGTAGTATTTCCAACAACGTGGAGAAGGAAAAATGAGAATCTTTTTCATGATGTGATTATTCCGAAATACATTTTTACAATCATAAACAATTCTTTTTAAATCACCCAAGACTGGCTCCAAGGCTAATAGAGCAGTCGTTACCCGAGTTTTCTCTGCCACCAAGTTTTCACATTTCCTTAATGTAATTAATCCTTATAGCCATTAAAAATAATAAAAAAAGATTCGTGATTCGACCGAATCTGGTAACTATGGTTCCAATCACAAAAGGCTCTTTTTCCATATGTTTTATGAAATCTCCGCTTATTTTTCATTCACCTACCAATAAAGCCATTGCATGCCAAGTTTTATTTGAAATTTGCGACCACTCTCCAATCGAATACAGAGAAATTAGAAGAAACTTGGTACAACAAACTCCGAAAAAAATGATGATTATAGAAAAATACAGTCTGTATTTATAGGTTTACTATATATTTTGTTGTGTAGTTTTATAGATTCCCATCTTGAGAATCACCATAAATGTTCCCTGAGCTTAAGTCGAATCCAAATTTCCCGAGGGAATCGGATGGAGGCACCCATATCATTCTTAAATATTCAGAGAATCTACTGTCAACTTAAAGATGCTCATAAATGTTGTATCAACATTCCAACAATATCATGAAATATTATAGACACTTACTCTAGATTCCAATCATGTAAATTACTATACATATGATATCAACACTTCAGGTTTATGACATAAATAAACAACAATCCTGAAAAGATTATATATATCATACATGGATTGTGAAGAGGAGAATAACATTCAGATGACAGAGTAAGCTAGGATTAGTGTACGAAGAGCCATGCTTTGTCATTGCTGGAAAAACAATGGTAATTCCAACCACCGCCATTAATGTAGTAGCTAGACACCTCTAGAGGATTCAACAGATGTCTCGAGTGCTGGATAACTTCTTCTAGAATTCAGTGGAGTTGGATAACTTCCTGGAAGAGCCACCGCCCCACCGACTCCAGAAAGACTCTAGAAGGTTCTTTATTGTATATAAATACCAATTCAGCTATCGAATGAAGACAAGTGTTCTGAGTTTTTTGTGTTCATCTTTGAGTTTTACGCTCTCTAATTTGGTATTAGAGCAAGTGTGAGGTGTGAGAAGAATGAGCTCAGGTTAGCTGTGTGAGGAGATGCGTGAGACCCAAGCTGAGTCTGAGTTGGAGGAGCGTTGCAGCAACAGCTGTGGTGGAGAGTGCAGTCTTGGAGAGTTGTGTGGTGTGAAGACTGCTGTGGAGCGTAGTGCTAGGTATTTTTTTTTTGCAACCTGTTGCAGTTTCTGTGTGTTCACTATCTAGAGGTAACACATATCTCTTGTTGAAGTATTGATGCGTATTCTATTTCCTTCCTACTTTTGTAAAGATTTTCCAGTCTGTTATTCTTCTAAATTGTGATCTCTGAGGTGAGGTTGTGTGCTCTCTGATTTGGGAGTGATATTGGCAAATGTCAATTCTATTTGGATATGTTGAATGAGTGTCATTGAGGTTCTAGAACAGTGCCACTATAAAAGCATTGGAGTGGGAGCTCATAGATTGGCCAATTGTCGTTTATCCGAGGGTGGATTGTTTGTTACTTTCGCTAAAGTATATAGGAGAAGTCCAAATATGATAGTGAGAATAAGCTAGATATTTTTTTGGTGGATAATATACACTGAACTGTGGTACCCTGATATAGCTCCTTAAGTAATATAAATTTAATTTCTCACCAGAGTTAAAAAAGGAAAAGAGGGTCGATTTAAAAGGAAATAGTTAAATACATTTATGTTGTCATTAAAGTTGTGAAAGCACCTTGTTTAAAAATATTATTTTGGATACTTTGAGTGGGATACTTTTAATTCTGTTTTTTTTTAAAAGGAAAGTGGCAGCCATATTATCCAATAATATTGGATAATTTTTTTTTTGGGGATTTATATTTGTAAAAATTAGTAATTTTTGGTGATTGGTAAGGTGAAAATAAGTAACAACGGCTAATATATTGGTAGAAACTTATTTATCTGAATCTGACAAGTTAGATGGTGAAAATTATGCAGATTGGAAGTTTAAGTTGTAGACTTTAATAGAAGGCAACAATATATGGGTGATTGTGTCTGGCACTGAAGTTAAGCTAGTGTTCCCTCAAGCCACAAATGCTGGAATTTAAGATTGGGAACAACGGGAAAACAAAGCAAAGGTGCTTTTGCGGATGACGGCTAAGGACAACATTATTCCACACATTAGAGAATGTAAAACATCCAAGGAGACATGGGACACTCTCAAAAATTGGTATGAGACGAAGACTATAAATCGAATATTGTATTTAAAGAGTAAGCTTCTTTCAATTAAGATGGAAGAAAATGAAAGCGTTAGTGATTTTATTTCTAGAATTAAATATCTAAAGGATAAATTAGGTGACATTGGTGAATCAATATCTAGTACAGACTTGGTCACTGTGACATTAAATGGAATGTTTGATGAATATCAAATTTTTATAACTGGTCTTTCAGTGAGAGAGAAGGCTCCTAGTTTTGATGAGTTGGCAGGTATACTTATGCAGGAAGAAGAGCGGAGAAGAAGCTTTAAACAAAAATCTCCCAATTTAGATTTAACATTAATGGCCAAAGGGAAGTAGTCCTTCAAAGGCAAACAATGGGAGAAAAATAAAGGCAAAAAGCCACAGGTAAAATCATTTCAAGGTACCCCTTTACCAAGGAGAAATTCCAAGTCAAGTAGAGATGATGTGTGTTATTACTGTTGAAAACCTGGTCATTTTTCTAAGAATTGCATAAAAAGGAGATCTGATCAATTTAAACAAAGAATGCATTCAGGAAATTATGTTGATAGAGATGAAGCAATTAGTCAAGATGTTAGCAATCTTAAATTGTTTGCGTCCAATGTTGCTTTATCAGCAGAAACTAATGATGATAATGCTTGGTTTATAGATTTTGGTGCATCAATCCATATGTTATGCAAAAGAGATTGGTTTGATACTTATCATGAGATTGATAAGGGTGGACACATCTATTTAGGAGATAATAGATCACATGAAATTAAAGGATATGGTAATATAAGTGTTATGATGCCCAATGGATAAGAAAAACAAATTCAAAATGTGGTGTATGTTCTTGGATTAAAGAAGAACTTAATTTAAGTCTCTACTATCACAGATCAACATTTAAAAGTTGAATTTGTGAAATCACATTTTCTAGTAAAGGATGTATATGACAACTACAAGGTTATTGCAAAAGGAATGAGAGTTGGAGGCTTATACAAGTTGGATGTAATGAAGAATGGGCTTCAAGCTTTGGCATCAATGAGCATGTCAACTTTAAAACTTTGGCATCAAAGGTATGGACACTTAAATCATAATGATCTAATGTTACTACAAAAGAAATTGATGGTAGAAGGTTTTCCAATTATAAAGGGTGAACACTTTGAATGTGAAGGTTGTGCACTAGGAAAACAAAATAGGGAAGAATTTCATGTGCATGAAAATAGAAGAAAACGTGAAATACTTGAACTGGTGCATACTGATGTATGTGGTCCAATGCAAACTAAGTCACTTGGTGGAGCATATTACTTTCTTATATTTATTGATGATAGCACTAGATACACTTGGGTATACTTTATAAGATCAAAAGAGATGTGTTTGAATACTGTAAAGAATTCAAGAGTATGGTTGAAAAGCAAACAGGAAAAACATTAAAATTCTTCGATCAGATAAAGCTGGTGAGTATACTTCAGGAGCTTTTTATCAAATATTGCAAACAAAATGGAATTATTCAACAATTTACAGTACCACATACACCTCAACAAAATGGAGTAGTTGAAAAAAAGAATGAAACATTAGTTGAATGTGCTTGAAGTATGTTAAAAAGTAAAGGACTTTCTAATAGTTTTTGGGCTCAAGTCATTAATACAGCTATATATCTTAAAAATAGAAGCCCTACTAAGTATCTTGATTACAAAACACCCTTGGAAGCATTTTATGGTTTTAAACCTAAAGTTAGTCATTTAAGGATATTTGGATGCAAGGCATTTGCTCATATTCCTAAAGAGGATAGAAGAAAATTAGATGCCAAAGCCATCAAATGTCTTTTTTATTGGATATTGCACTCATCAAAAAGCATATAAAATGTATGATCCAAGTACTCACAAGGTCTTTGCAAGTAGAGATGTTATATTTCATGAGCATGTAAATAAACAAATAAAAGAAGATGAATATAATACATGGCAGACTTCTTATGAAAACTTTAAGGAAGAAGAAGAAGTTTTGGAATCAACTCAAGAACCAGAACACAAGGACATTCCAAAAGACACATCAAGGAATCAAAGTCCACAAAGAAATGAAGGCATTCCACAGAGAAGAAAAGGAGAAGGTACTCCACAAAGTAATGAACCTCTAAGAAGGTCAACACGACAGATTAAAGCTCCCATCAAGTATAAAGATTATGCTTTAATGTCTCAAGTAATGACTGTTTTTGAGCCCTTAAATTATGAACAAGCCAAGAACCATAAAGAATGGATGGAAGCTATGAAAGAAGAATATGATTCTATAATGAAAAATGAAAGTTGGGAATTAACAGAATTACCTGAAAATAAAGTTCCTATAGGATCAAAATGGTTGTACAAGACACAATTTAATGCAGATGGTAGCATAGACAAGTATAAGGCAAGATTGGTTACAAAAGGTTATTCACAAAAAGAAGGTATAGATTATGAAGATACCTTTGCTCCGGTTCCAAAAATGAATACAATCAAAATAATGATAGCATTGGCAACTAAATATGATTGGAAGCTACATCAATTAGATGTAAAGTCAGCTTTTCTAAATGGTGACTTAAAAGAAGAGATTTATCTTGTTCAACCAGAAGGATTTGTAAAAAAAGGTCAAGAACATCTTGTATACAAGTTAAAAAAGGCCTTATATGGACTAAAATAGGCCCCCAGATATTGGTATGAGAAAATCGACAAATTCTTCTTTCAACAAGGATTTAAAAAAAGTAAAAAGGATCCTAATTTGTATGTAAAAATAGACAGAAATGGGGATATAGTATTACTTTCGGTGTATGTTAATGATCTAATAATAACAAGGAGCACTGATAACTTAATGAAGTTATCGTAGGAATTTGAGATGAAGGGTCTTGGTGAGATGCACTATTGTCTAGGTCTTGAAGTATAGAGAAATGATGGAAGAACCTTAATCACACAAAGCAAATATACAAATGAAGTACTAAAAAGATTTCATATGAATGGATGTAAAGCAGTGAGTACTCCATTGGAACAAAATATCAAATTAAGAAGTGATCATGGAACAAAAGAGGTGAATGGAACATTGTATCGACAATTAGTGGGAAGTTTGAATTATCTCACTACCATCGGACTAGACATTGCTTATGCAGTAAGCATACTTAGTCAATTCATGGCTAAGGCTTATGAAAGCGATTGGATAGCTGCAAAAAGGGTCCTTCGATATTAAAGGGAACTAGCAATTCTGGTATTAAATATATTAATGCTTTTAATGTTGAATTGACAGGTCATTCTGATTCTGACTGGGCTGGAAATCGAGATGACAGGAAATCTACCATTGGATACATCTTCAATATAGGATCGGGAGCTATATCATGGAGCAGTAAGAAATAGGCAACAATTTCCTTGTCATCAATTGAAGCATAATATAAAGCATTATGTAGTGGCACCTGTGAAGCTATATGGCTCAAAACGATACTTGAAAATGTTGGTGAAGGTAAAAAAAAAGCTACAGTAATTAGATGTGACAATAAAAGCACCATCAAACTAGAGAACAATCATGTATGTCATGCAATGTCAAAACATATTGACACACAATATCATTTTGTAAGAGAAACGGTCTAATCAAAAGAAATTTCTCTAATGTATTGTAATACAAATGATAATGTAGCTGACATATTCACTAAGCCTCTTGGGAAGGCAAAATTTGAGTTTTGTAGAAGTTATGTGTTGTAGAAAATCAAGATTATAATATAAGCCTAGCTGAGACTTAGACCAGCAAGCATGTCAATTAAGAGTATGTTTGCAGTGTATTGTATATTCGTTATATGGTTGGAATTAAGAGGGAGAGTTGGAAAAACAAGGGTAATCCCAACCACCGCCATTAATACAGTAGCTAGACACCTCTAGAGGATTCAGCAGATGTCTCTAGTGCTAGATAGCTTCTTCTAGAATTCAGCGGAGCTGGATAGCTTCCTAAAAAAGCCATCGCCCCACTGACTCGAGAAAGACTCTAGAAAGTTCTTTATTGTGTATAAATACCTGTTCAGCTATAGAATGAAGACAAGTGTTCTGAGTTTTGTGTGTTCATCTCTGAGTTCTGCGCTCTTTGATTTTCATTGTTCATAGTTCACTGGTCTTACTTCTTGGTCCACGCACGACCCAAGCAACATAGTTTTTTCTAAAAACGATTTAATTTTTATTAAATATGGAATAAGATAACCTACGAACGAGCGAATATTTTCGCAAAAACCATTCAATTTCTGTATAACGTCAATGACCGGATAGAAAGTTGTAGGCTATCATTGTTTTCATTTATATTCGTTAGGTTTGTGTTTTTCCTTTTCCGTTATAAAAAATATTTTTTAAAGGGTGTTTTGTAAATACTTTTAAATTAATTTCACAGTTAATTGAAGTTTAAATTTTAAATTAGTGCTTTTAAAATTTTACGTGGAGATAGAAGTAGTGAAAAGGTGGCCACTGTTTTTCTTCGTTCATGATAAATATATTATGAAATTGATGTTTTCACGCTGGGCGTAATTCTATGCATGGTACTCTTTTTTTTTCCACAAGGAAAAAAATATAATATTTTATATTGAGTCAATATAAATAATAAATGTACATATAGCTGATATATAGATTAGGAGCCGGAGCCACATATGATTTTATACCCGATTAGAAACAGCATAGTTGTTCAAAACTAGTAAATAGTGACAATGTATATATCATAAATCATATATAGAGAGATGCAAAAAGCTAGCATATGCATAGTTTAGGAATATTTACAAAATCATGTAAATAGATCAAAGTGAGGCAGATAAATTCAAATATCAATGGATCCATAGACCAAGGTCCATGTGGCAATGGTGTTGTAGAGGATGGACATAAGAGGAGCCCTTGAATCATTGAAAATCTTGGAGTTCCGCCATTTCCAAGAGGACCAGAGAAAAATAAAGATGAGATATCACCGAAGAACATGGTACTTATCATCCATAACTATTAGTTTGAATTTAATGTTTTATGTTGGCTCTTTAAATTAATTTATATTTAAAAAAAATAAAGTTATTAAAATTTAAATGTAAAAGTTCATTTATTTATTCTTTTATTATAATAAAAAACACTATATAAATAATCTATGATCTGAGTTCATAACGATTAACGTTATTGAAGAAGTGGTTTAAAAAATTTACTATCATTAATATTTTATTTAAGCTTTATAAGCTAAATTTTTTAAATATATTTTATTTTTAAAAAATATTTCGATGTAAAACAAAATTATACACTAATGAATCTTAAATATGATTCAAATATTTTTTACGAATTTAAATATTTGACATAAGAAATATATATTTTATTTTTTATAACTTGCTTTAAATGTTTGAATGAATAATTCTTTTTAAAAAAAATACATAATTAAAAATCTATTTCGAATTGATTAGAATTAGTAAATATTAATGTGTTCAACACCTATTTGTTTTAATATATGTTAAATATTTATAGATGTTTTACAACCTAAAATGAAGACAATATTTAAAGATTATTCTTAATAATAAGAAATAAATTATCTATAATATTCCTAACAAAAAAATTTCAAATTTACACTTAAAGTTTCTTAGTTTTAAGTGAGTATCAATGGGTCTTTACTGACATATTTGGTAAAACAATTGATAAACATGCTATTATAGGTGTATTATATTTATTGGTACTAAATATAACATACAATACATCTATAGAGATACAATTTTCAGACCAACAACAAATAATATTAGCATAAATAAAATCTATCAATATTTACATTTATTTTAAGACGAAGGAGATATATAATTTTGTTTATATTTAATATGGAGTTAATGTCAAAAAAGATTATGTATTTTTATGTAAAGGTGTTTTTAGTCTAAGGAAGATGCATAGTTCTTTCCATTATTGGTATGAAGTTAAATTTGTTTTATTTTATTTGTAGTTGGTTTTATTGTGATTGTGATAGAGATATATGTTTTGTGAGCAATTTTTAATTTTAATATATATATTAATAAAAAAAATTAATATTAATTTTGTATAATAAAATTTAAATAATTATTTTTTCGAATCCATCACATAAATGAATTGATTGGTGATTCATTTTAAATTATAAACACCCTACTTACCCTAGGTGGAGAGTTCACTTGTTAATTCAATCTCGTGGGTATAATTAGGAAAATAGGATAAAATCATATATGTGTGTGTCTAATACAATAATAATATTGTAAATATGATAAAAATTATAACAATTATAATGGACCATGGTCAGCGATGGTCCTTGTCGCATTGTGACAAAGATTGTCTCAAATTTGAAGATCAACCATCGTAAACCATGGTCAAACATAACTAAATTAGGGTTTATAATATTTATCTTACTATTTATATACCTTGGGTTTAAAATATTAATCCCTTGGGTTTAATATTATTCCATTAGGTTTATAATCCCTTCAGTTTTTAGTATTAATTGCTTGGGTTATTAGTATTATCCCCTTGGTTTTTAGTATGAATAATATTATACCCTAGGAATATGCACCCTTAGATTAATAAACCCAATAGATTGATATTATAAACCCATGGAAATAATATTAAATCCAAGGGATTAATATTAAAAACCCTAGGAATATGAACCCTTAGATTACACCCTAGGAATATCAACCCTTAGATTACGCCCTAGGATATGAACCCTTAGATTAATAAACCCAATGGATTGATATTGTAAACCCAATGGCATAATACACCAAAGGGATTAATACTAAAAACCCTAGGGAATATAAGAGAATAATATTAAACACAATGGATTAATACTATAAACCATTAGTATATAAACCCAAAGATAAATATTATAAACCCTAAATTAAACATGGTTGAACATGCTTTAACATGGTTGATTTTCATCCATGGTTGATTTTCACCCATGGTTGATTTTCACCCTAAGATAAATACTATAAACCCTAAAATAAGCATGATTGACCATGCTTTAACAGGGTTGATTGTCACTCATGCTTGATTTTCATCCATGGTTGATTTAAACCCTAAGATAAATACTACAAACCCTAAAATAAACATGGTTGGACATGATTTAACATGGTTGATTTTCATCCATGGTTGACTCCCTTGGGTTTTTAGTATCGATCCCTTGGATTTTTTGTATGAATAATACTATACCCTAAGAATATGAACCCTTAGATTAATAAAACCAATGGATTGGTATTATAAACCCAAGAAAATAATATTAAAGCCAATGGATTAATATTATAAACTCTAGGAATATGAACCCTTAGATTAATAAACCCAATGGATTCATATTATAAACCCAAGGGAATAATAAACCCAAGGAGTTAATATTGAAAGCCTTAGGGAATATAAACCCAAGGTAATAATATTAAACCCAAGGGATTAATACTATAAACCCTAAGATAAATATTATAAACCCTAAAATAAACTTGGTTGACCATGATTTACCATGGTTGATTTTCATATTGAGAATATCTTTGTCACAATGTGACGTTGGACCATTGTTGATGATGGTTGATTTTACTATTGAGACAATCTCTGTCACATTGTGACATTGGACCATTGTTGACCATGATCAACCATGAGTATAAACCCAAGGGGATGTATATTAATATACCTAGGGTTTATAGTATTAATCCATTGGGGTTTATATTCCCTTGAGTTTTTAGTATAATATTATTCATACTAAAAATCCAAGGGACTAATACTATAAACCCAAGATATATAAACCCTAAGATAAATATTATAAACCCTCAAATAATTATCCGTGACCAGATTTACCAGAATGATTTTGTATTGAGACAATCTTTTCAAATGTGATTTAGACCATAGTTGACTCTGTCATATAAAACTTAGAAAAGATCAATAATAATGATAAAAATATAATTATAATGTTATAATTATTATCGATGATATAATTTTTATAATATAATTGTTATTATTATATACTATTAATATATATATATTATAATATTAATAAATATTGTAAGTCATAATAATATAAAGTAATAATAATGCCGATTATATTGTTTTAATTATTATAATAGTATTATATAAATAGAATTATAATGTTTATACATTATTTTTATATATTTATTAATATCAATATTAATATTAAATTTATATTAATTAATTTAGTGTATATTATTATCCATATTTAATAATATAAGTGTAGTAATAAGCGTAAAATTTTCAAAGAAAAATGTACAAACTATGTAATAGTTATTTAAACGTAATAATAAAAACAATTTAGTGAAAGGCCAACAACGTGAACGTATTAACCATCAACCATCGTTGATTGAGAATGCAATTCTTTAAACAAAACTAATGTACATGATGTCCCGTCATTCAACGACGTATTAATCCTGGTTCAAAAATATTTAAATAAAAAAACTTATTGACGTCCACGTCAAAAACCATTAATTTCATTCGTAGAGTGATAAACATATTTAAAACCATTAAAGAATCGAAATGGCAATGCAGTGAAAAAAAAATATATATATAATATATATAAATATATATATATATAAAAGTTTTTAAAAGACATAAAACAAACAAAAAAATTAAACAAAAGAAAGAACACAAATCAATTGAAAAACTTTTGATTTTTAGTAGGGAAAATAAGGTATTATGCTTTACACAATTTAAAAAATGGTTATATTCTTTATAAACCCCACCTAATTTCTTGTTTGATCATACCATTATGATGTACAAAGATGATTAAGAAAAGAACCAATTTTTATGTATTTTATTTTACTACTTTTTTTAATGAATCACATTAATTTACGTTACAAGATAGTTCCTTTGTTTACTATAAATCTATATAGAGATACAATTGAAATTTTGTGAAGGATTTTTTAGATTAAAAATATCGTTTTCAGGAATAATATATAGTTTTAATTGTTGACCATAGGGTGAAGTTATCATAATATCTAGTTATGGTTAAGTTATGAGAATATCTAGTTATGGTTAAGTTATGAGAATATCTAGTTAGTTATTGTTGTGAAAGAGGAAATGAGGGCGATGAAGGTGGTGATTGAGATTGATTCAATGTTTCTGAGCAATTGAACATAGGTTCAAGGTTGTATTCGAAGGTCTTACAACATCAAAGACCACATACACTACTGAAGCATTGGAGAAGGAGACTCGAAATGAATCTAAGGGCAAGACAGGGACACCTCTCCTTCTGTAACATTCTTACTAGTATATATCCACATAGTGACGGAATAATGAATGTTATGGGAAACTCCTCGGCTAGTTCTCAAATCCCTATGTTGGGAGATAAATGGAAAATGGGTATGAAAGGGAATTGTATTCCTAAAGATGCTACAAACCCTAGGTTTGTAATTCCCTCAAGATGCTTGGATGATCAAGGTAAGCGCATAAGGGATCATGCCTTCATATGCAAATTTGATGGAAGTTAGCTAACTGGGAAAGAATTGGAATGATGGATCCAATAGAACTAGCAACCCAAGGGAGAGGTGGACCTTAGGATCAGACTAAAGGGTTTCTTCACAGTCATTTTTACAAATCTTGAATACAAAGCTTAAATATTTGAGGGCGGACCCTATTTCTACAACAACATGGGCCTCTATATAAGACACATGAAATATTGTTTTAACCTAGATAAGGAGGAATTTGCAGCGACACTAGTTTGGGTAAGACTGTACTCCCTTCCTGTAGATTTTTGGATACCAGAAATTTTAGATGGAGCTAGACGAGTACTATGACACTTTTCCTAAGTTTTAGAGGTGACCAAATGAGGAAAGAATATGTTGTATGCTAGGCTATGTCTTTATATGAATATTTCTCAACCCCTTCTAGAAACTATTCAATTAGATTATCAAGGAGAGATTTAGAATCAACCCATAGATTATGAAAATGTCCCTTTCAGATGTAGGTTTTGTCATGAACATGGACACCTCATCAGATAGTTCCCTTTAAAAATAACAAGCCAAGAAATAGGGGAACAATTAGGAAATGATGGCTTCATCAAGGTTATAACACAAAGGCAAACCCATCGAAATAGGAACACCAATATCATCAACGAGAGAGAAGAAAATAACCCTTTATCGACACTGGAGACTATGGAGGAAGATCATTAAAAACTAAAGGATAACCAAATTGAAGAACCACTAACAGAGTCAACTGAGGACAACAATTTACTAAAAAGAAAATTAGAGGAAGATGATAGCCAACAATAGGTTTTGATTTTGATTCTCTGCCAGATTTTGAGGAGCTGACTCCTTTGTTGATGCAACACCCGTCAAAACTTTCAAAAAAGGATAGCATTCTAGTTATAATGGTTAATGATTGGGCTCAACAACACCTTGATGTTTTATCTAGAGAATAATGAGAGGGCTACTCCAAAGCTTACTTACTCTGGAAGACACAACGAAGAAATTTGGAAGGGGATCAAATAGAATGCAACTTTCAAGCTTTCAAGGAGAAATAGAAGTAAATATTATTGAAGAATCTTTCAAAGGATAAAAAAAGAGTGAAAACCCAAGAAAGAAGCAAGGTAGAGCGTCAAAACAATGATCTTGGTCAAGGTTATCCTACGGCAATGGAAAACGTAGCCCCACCAACCATCGGCCCACCATAATGTGGATTCTCTAATGGAATATAAGAGGCTTAGACACAAAGGAAAACACAAATATATGAGAGAACAAATTAAAAGAGAAACATTTGTTACTGTAATCTTGTAAGAAACAAAACCAAGTGAAGAAAAAATGAAGAATATAGCAGGATTGCGTTGGAAAGGATGTCACACAATGTCAATACATGCAAGAGGAAATGCAGGAGCTATAAAAGTTTGGTGGAATTCAAATGACCTTTTAGGACATGATGGCCATTGAAATAACACTTATAAGTAGTTTCTGAAATGTGGGTATGAGTGAGATAATTTTCTTAACAAAAACTTATGGTCCATCATGTATACAAGATAAGATGGTTTTATTGAATCAATTGAGGATGTTAACATAAATCATAAGAAGTTCCTTATGGGTAGCTGGAGGGGATTTCAACCTCATTAGATCCCTTTAGGGAAAAAAAGGTGGAATACGTAGGTTAGATCAAGCCTCAACATCATTTGAGTATGTAGAAGAGTTAAATTTGATATACGTTCCCACCAATAATGGAATATATACTTGGAATAATAGGCGAGGGGGAGAAAATCAAATAGTGATTCGTTTGCATTGGTTTTTTCTATCGGAGGAAGCTATCCAAAGGGATATCTTTGTGGAAGCCTCCATCTTGCCTTGCATGGGATATGACCATTGGCCTTTATGTTTATAAATAGATTTAAAAAAAGCATCGAAAAACCGTTCGTTTCCTTTCAAAACTTTTTCGTTACAATCCATAGATTTTGTTGAATTATTTCATAAATGGTGGTTATAATTCTATATCAAGGGGGAGAACAACATGCACACTTTCCATCTCATACTAACTTTTTTGAATCATAGGATAAAGGTATGGCATAAACAAGTTTTTGGTAACATATTTCAAGACAAAATAGCTTTGGAACGGTACATGTTGGATCTCCAACAACATATTATACTGGAAGGTAGGTCAACTGAACTCTTTCAAGCGGAGGTTGTGACTCTTCAAAACTTGGAGATCAGAAGGAAACAAGAATATATACTTTGGAAAGAAAATTCTCGCATATAATGGCTCAAAAGAAGGAGAAAGAAATTTTAAAAAAATCACAATGCTATGATTCAACGACGACACCATAACCAAAGTTTCTCCCTCATTGGTTAGGATAGTAAATGAAAAATTTAGCACCAAGAGATAAAGAAGGAATTGGTCAACTATTTCGAGGATCTATAGACAGAGAAAAACTCTCCAGCGTATCAGTTCGTAAATACAATAGTGCAACACATACCATCCCTTATCACAGAGGAACAAAATAAGGCACTAATGAGACTGATCTCTTATAGCAAAGTAGAATTTTTGGTAATGAATTTAACAAAAAACAAGGCACCTCGGCTGGACGGTTTTACGTTAGAATTTTTTTCAAGCATGTTGGGGATTTTTAGGGAAATACATCCATTCCCTAGTTGAGGAGTCAAGAAAGACAGGGTCTCTTCATCCTATGTTACATGCCACTTTCCTAGCACTTGCACCCAAAAAGACACATTGCGAGAATCCAGGTGGTTTTAGATCGATCACTTTATGTAATGTGATATATGAAATCATTTCTTTAATAATAGCAAATATATTGAAGCCAATTCTTCCTCTTCTTATCTCTCCTACATTAAAAAAAAAAAGAAATATAGGGGAGATAGATATCAGATGACATTATTGTTGTGCAAGAAGTGATACATTCGTTACCATTGACTAAATAACTAAGTACGTTTATCAAGATATATTTCTCCAATGCATATGACAGATTAAGTTAGACATACGTATATAATATTTTAAGAGCTTATGGATTTTAAGAACAATGGAATTTACAGATAGGGTCTCTAGTCACATCAATATTTATCTCTTTTTTGATAAATGTTTCACCTTCCTATATGTTTCAACCAACCAAAGGTTTGAGACAGGGAGATCCACTATTTTCCTTTATGTTCATTTTAGTGATGGAGGGTTTAGGTTGCACATTCAACAAAAAATGTCAATTACGCCACATTTATGGCCTTCCCCTCTATGGGAATGACTTGTTGATCTCTCATCGACAATTTGTCGATGATGTTATTTTGTTTTGGCTACCCACATGGAGGGAGGTGAAGCGCATGGATAAAATATTACAACTCTCTAAGGATGCCTTAGGTACACAAATCAATAATACAAAATTAAAAAAAAAAATTAATTTTCCAGAGATACTCTAATGGAAATTCACTCGAGCCTTAGGCTTTAATCGAGGGTATCCCCCTTCAAAGTATCTAGGAGTCTCTTTGGTGTTGCATCATAACAAGGTTACAACTAAGGAAGACCTTGTAGAGTGCACTAGACATAAAGTTAGTAATTGGGCCTTTAGGTCTCTCAACCTCACTTTAGTCATTTGGTTTTGACTAAAGCAATTTTACAAGAAATGCCTAGTTACCAAAACTTATTGGTAATGCTTGTTTCTAACATAGTATGTCAACAATTAATAAATATATGTAGTTTTCTATAGAGATGTTACTCGAAATTAGGCAAGTGGATCTTGGTAGATTGGAATAAACTAGTCACACAAAAACATATATGTGGACTAGGCTTGAGAGACCTACAACTTATTAGCTCAGTATATGCAATGAAGTTATGGTGGTTATGGGTGTAAGGAGGTTTGAAAGTTTAGAAACAAATTTGGTAGTGAAAATACCTACCTGTGAGTTCAAGAGAGGAGAGATTACAAGTTTAAGGAAAAATCAGTGGCTCGGCCATTTGGAATTCAGAACAAGAGAGTAAGACATTAGTTCAAAGGTATTGTTTTTGGGAAATTA
>APFE030875425.1:1036-14380 GCA_000404065.3 Pinus taeda
TATTTCTGAGTTTGGTGAGTTGTGTGAGAGCTGAATTCACACAGGTGGCAGCCAGAGGACCCAGGAGAAACTGCACAATGAAATAGGAGGCTTGGAGGACTGAAGGAAGTCATATGTTGTGTCTATTAACTCTATGAGTAGCGTTGAGGGATTGCACTGAGAGCTGGATAGCTTGTGAGCTAAAGCTTTGTGTAATCTGAAGATATTTCCACTTGTATGATAATACAGATAGCGGGGTTTTTAGCTGACGTTTTCCGCAGAGTATTCCTCTGTGTTCATGTATGATTGATTTCTCATTCTTTGTTATATGTGTTCTATTTGATCTTGCTCAAAATCGATTAAGCTTCCACAAGTTTGTTTCTAGAAATAGATCAAGTATTTTGCTTTAATATATTGCATTATGAGGTGATCTACAGTGAGAATTTCTACATCAACAATGAATTTATTTTATGGATTAATGCTTGCATTGGTTCCCCTTGGATCTCTCCTTTGATAAATGGTAGGCCAACCCCCTTTTTTACTGCCTCTGGAGGACTTTGACAAGGTTGTCCTATATCACCTCTGTTATAGATAATAATGGTTGAGGCACTGAGTCAGAATCTTGAGGCTGCAAGGTTGGATGGAACTCTCCCTGGTGTAAGAATTGCAAGAAATGTTCTAGAAATAAATCACTCTCACTAACGATACCCTTTTGCTTGGAGGTAAAGATTTTGGACTCTTATCTTCTTTTTGGAGGATTGATAAACAAATTGAAATGCCAATTGATTGGATGGCACTGCCCAGGGGTGATGTTGATTGCAACTGCTCATTTACTAGGGTTTCCTGTGGATATTAACCAGAACTCCTCTTATCTTAGAATTCCAATCTTATTTAAGCATACCTCATGGGAGGATTGGAAATCAATAATGCAGAAAATTAATAAAATAATTCAATCTTGGGGAGTCAAGTGGCTAAATCTTGGGAGGAGAGTTACTCTCATCAAATCAATTTTAAATCTTGCGAGGAGAGTTACTCTCATCAAATCAATTTTCTCCTCCCTTGTGGTGTATCTAGGACTAGACCTATTAGCTCCAAAAAAATATAAATAACAGAATAAACAGTTTAATTAGTTTAACTGGAAAGTTCCTTTAGCAAGGGGAAAAAGTAATTACCATAAATTTCACCTTGTTAACTAGAAATTGGTAAGACAACCAAAGAAATTAGGAGGATTATCTCTCAAGGATCTTGAATTCATGAATTGCGCTTTTGTGGCAAAATTTGTATGGAGGCTTCTTTCTGATTTCAATGAGGGGTGGAAAAAGGCTTTCGCAAGAAAGTATTTCCCCAAAAATCTTCTACTCTTACACCTGAAGGAGAATCATGGGAGAGAAAAGATCAAAAATTTAGAAACCATGCAAAGAAGCTGCGGTGTTTATAATGGAACACCTGGGTTGGAAACAGGGTAATGGGAAACGTATCCACCTATGGAAAGATCGATCACCCCTGTCTGATCTCGTTTCCAGACAAAGGTTGGTTGGATTCTCCAATTGGATGGAGTGGGTGGAAGTCTTTGTATCCGCCGAACCATTTGTTGAATCACTGGAAATCCATGATTCTACATCTGAAGGGGTTTGCGCCAATTGTCACCATTAAATTGGACAACCGGATTTGGCAGGGAGGTAAGTATAAAAAATATACAATTAAGGCTCCATTTTTCCAATCCGGCCGACCTGCACCATCCTCTGAATCCGTCTTCAAGGATCCATTTTTCCAATCTCAATGAGTCACAAGATGAACAGCTTTATCATCACAACGAGCAGCGGCTAAATTTAGTCAAGTGGCAAGAATCCGAGCAGCAGCACCAGATCGAATCCCTTCTCCGGCATCTCGTCCAAGATAAGTACACAGATTATGACTTGTGGCGGCCGCAGCAGCAGGAGGCAGCAATAACAGGCAGCAGTCAGCCATCATCAAGTCCATTTCTTGAGGTCGCAGGACCATCAGCTCGCGGTTACATGACGTGTCATGACCCCAAACCGGACCTCATCCTCCCATCTCCTTCCCCGATTCTTGACTCCACCGCTGTAGCCAGGCCTGCTCATCTGGCGGAGCCACAAGAATCCGACATTGAGGTGATGCTGAAAAACTTGCCCGAGAGAGGCAAGCTGTTACCGGCCGTCATGAAGGCAGTACAACTTTTAAAAACCTTGCTCATGGCAGGTCCACTGCCTAAGTGGATACACCCACCCAATAGCCTGGAGAACGCGCCGATCCCCAAAATATCTCTACCCATTGCTCCCATGGTCCCTTATGTGCCCAACCCACGAAGCCCCACTGCTTCTCTGGATCCTCTGCAAGTGAACCCTCTTGTGTCCTCTTCTCGTCATAGCCTCAGCCCACCCACAAATTCCTGTCCCCTTTATCACTTCCCTGCAATCTAGCTCAGCAGCTGCAACGAGTTCCTCCAAATAGGTGCGCACCATAAATTTGAGCTCACAGGACTCTGCCATCACACAGCATGTGCTTCTTTAAAGTTTGCCGACATACACTAAACACCATTACAGTAATCTGTTTCAATTGACAGCAGAGGCTTTGGCCTGGTATTGGCCCGAGTCGATATACACACGAATTCGTTGATCGATTTGTGATCCAAGTTTCACGGTTTCGGTGGTAATTTGTGATGCAATCATTTTTTTCCGGCGAAGTTTGGAGAAGGACGAAGCATTTCCAAGTTTCTGACAACTTGAAGTTTTCAAATAAAAATTTGTCACAAACTGAAAGGTCGGAGGAGCTGCCGAGCCTTGACCATCCGCAAATCCATAGGGAAATAAAGGGGAAAGGGCTCCCATCCCACAGGCTTTTCTATTCCCCCACAATCAAGAGCCTTCTATGTTTTCAGAAGAAAAATCAATTTCAGTGGAGAAATGCCAAAAACAACATTTTCATTGTTAGATTCTCGGCATAGTACGGTTGGAATTTTCTGGCAAATTATCTGTATAATGGTTTACATCTGGACGTACAGGGGCATTAAATTTTTTGTAACGAGGTGTTTATTCACTTACAGTGAGAGGTTTTAGATGTGTTTTTCATTTTTCCCTTCTGTCCGGGTTAATTTTCTTTGGTCGAGATTTCTGGATATCGTGTACTCCATTTGTGTAATGAAGTGTATTTGGTTAGAAATATTTTTGGAATATTTGTGTAATGAAGTGTATTTGGTTAGAAATATTTTTGTAATGAAGTGTACTCCTTGTCAAATTTGAATATTAAATATTTTGTAGCGAGGTGTTTTTTTACCCTGTGGTGATATTTTGCAGTGAGGTGTTCTTTTACCCTGTAGTGATATTTTGATTCTAATAGGTGAGATGTTTGATTGCAAGATATTTTTAGATATATGTGTTTTTTCAGATTTTTGATTTTTTTATTTAAAATTTTTTTATTTTTAATTTGCAAAATTAAATCATAATATACAATAAGCTCACAAAACTGAAACTGAACCTTCCATCCATCACAGGGTACTTGACCATCCTTAAAATAGGCAACTTAACCACAACAAAGATTACCACGGAGACCAACATCAGCATATAAAAAACCATCAACCAGCCACTTGTTAATTCATCGGGAATGGGGATTTTTTTATTAATTTTATTAATTAAAATAATGTAAAAATTAGAGTATAATAAAAATTTTTTCTTATTAATTTATTTACTTTAATAAATTTTATTTAAATTTGGTATAAGTTTTTTAATATAATTTCAAAAATTAAAATGTAATAAAAAAATATTATTAAATCTATTTAATATTAAAACCATTTCAAATAATAATAAATATAATTAACCTTTAATCTTAATAATAATTATAAGGTTATTTTTAAATCTAAATATTTTTATTATAATAATATTTAATTACAATATACATCGTTTAAAAATATTGTGGTAAAAAATTATATAATAAATTTTAAACTTTCAATTATATTAATAGAATATTTTTATTTTTTTATCCATCATTTATTTATATATTTTAAAACATTTTAAAAGAAAAAAAAAACAAAAATATTTAACAATTAAACTATCCTATATATTAGTGATTATGTATTATTAAATCTACAAAATTTATAGTGAATAATAACATTTTGATATACAAAATATTAATAAGAGGCTTATTATTAGCCATATAAATCTATTGATATAGATAAAACTAGCATTTGCACCATATGTTGCAAAGGAAACGCCGTAAGGCAATGACATAGATTTGTAGGTAGAAGTGTTTGGGGCCAAGGGAGCCATCATCTTTTTATTGAGTAAGAGAAGAATCCCACAATTTGATTTCGTAGAATTCAAAGTCTCGCTATTATTGTTTTATTATGAAGTGTAAGCATACGTCATGCTTATGCAAAATTGCAATGTAAGGCAGGAAAGCCTTAATGAGACATTTCAGTGGGCATAGGATTTTCCCATATCAATGTGATGAATTGACAAAGGTTTGTTTCACAATTTATGATGAACATTAAGAATTCGAGGTGCAATCATGTTCATCTATAGTTGACCTATGCATACTGCAATGGAGGGCTATCTGACCATAGATTTAGATATTGAAAGCTGACCCAAACATAAATAAGCACCCATGCCAACATGGAAATCTTGTTAAGCCTATCTATATGTAAGTTACAAGGAAGCAGATACTTAATTGTTTGAAAAATGAGGATCTGATTACAACGAAACGATGTATATAAATAACAGTTGAAATTCCCCATGAACTACAAACATATAAAATTCAGATTTTTGAATTTTACTTTGAAAGAAAACTCTTCATGAAACTTAGTCCTTAAATTTTGACTATTTAAATTGTCCAAATAATCAATTTAAAAATATGTATATTAAAATAAACTAGATTTAAAAACAGGACTCACCAAAAATAGCACAATCTGAATGCCAAGATAGAAAGAAAATGTATTTCAAGTCATGAGACATGTACAAGGTCTCTCTGTATTCCAATAGCCTTTAATAGACATTGTGCTTGATTGGCAGCTTCTACTTCCTCGGAGTCATCCAATATCAAGTATTTTCTAAATTTAGGCTTTTGTGATCCATAAGAAATTAAGAAAATTATGTGATCTATGAATGGAGTGAAATGTACAACACTTACCACATTAATGAAAATAAGTAACAAAATGTCCATTAAAGGAACTTCTATTCAAGAAAGTTGAAGGGGAAATTGAAACATTAACAGGTTTGAGAGGGCAAAGAGTGTTGCATAAAAAAGACACTTCCATTGAAAAGTGTGTGTTTTCCCTCAGGCACCTTGAACTGTTCCAGACAAGGATATCAGAGGTTTCCTTTCATGAAGGTATTTGCCCCAACCTTCAATGTCTCAGCTTGAAATTTTGGCCTGAACTTTTGTCATGATTCGCTGGACATTGGGGCATTGCCAACAACACTAATAAAGTTAGAGTTGATCAATTGCACTGCATTGAGGAAAATAGGTGGGCTTTGTGGTCTTTCAGAACTTAAAGATCTGAATATCAGTGGGTGTTATCAAGTAGAGGAGCTGCCAGGTCTTGAAACATTGATATATTTGGAGGAGTTGAGGGCATCTCAATGTTTGAAGTTGAAGAGCATAGAAGGGTTGGAGAAGTTGACAAAACTTCAAGTTTTAAAGGTGGCTTACTGTGATGAGTTAGAAGAACTTCCAGATATTGAACGTTTTACATCTTTGAGGAAGCTTAACACCAAATTTTGTTTGAAACTACAGTGGGGCAAGGGAACAGTGGACCAGCTGAGTCAACAATTGAAAGAAGACCTCAGCGTATGAACATCAATTTTTGCAATCATAGCAATTCATACTTAAAGTCCTGGCCACAATACTTCCTGCATGCACACTACAAACATAGTTCTCTCAACCAGTATACATATGTCTTAACTCCAGATACATTAAACTTATAGGGATCTTCCCCCACCTCCACCATAGAGTACCCCACTTCTTTCTATACAGTGAGAACCAAAAAAATTATGACATGATATTTTTTCATAGATGTATTGAATGCTCTAAATCTGTTCAATTTGTCTTATAAACAACTTTAACAAGGAAAACAGTGTTAGTAGTTATAATATCTCAAATAGAAGTTGATGATATCTAAATATTTGATTTTATGGTCCACATCTTATCATCAAAATCTCTATATGCAATTCATTCCTTTTTTCCCTGCCTATACTACCAACTTCTGAAATTTATAGTACCATAATGGCATCATAAAAAATTTAAGCCTGCCTTTAGAGTTTCATATTGTCATAAATGACACAGTTGTTGCAAGCCCTACTAATGTCCTACTTTCTATACATTTGTCTTAATATAAAGGATAGGTAGTATTATTTTCTTGATCTCTTTTCTTATGAGACTGCAACTTGTTGGATGAATCTATGTTCCATTATAAGTAGATATCCGTCTGAGTTGCTTTGTTATATGTTCTTGCCATCCATCCTTTGGTTGGTCATGGAGATTGCATGACTTTCCCCTGACAAAATTTGGTTGACATTTGTGGTTAGCACATGCATATGAGCTATTTGGTGATGAGGGCTTTGCCTCCGTGTAACATGTGATGTCCCCACTGAGCAAAACTGAATTCTTGAATCTCCAGATCTTAGTGGGGGAATGTGATTGGACTTGCAAACAAAATGCTCTTCTACCTCTTCCCTTTGCTGCAAAGGTGCTTCTAGGCTTAGCCTGCCTTGCTCCACAATCAACAACAACAAGTGTAGGAGTAATACACCCTGGCCATGAACATCACGCGGTCCCAATTCAAAGAGAATAAGCCCAGGAATCAAATAAGGAAATTTGAACATCAGTGAGCCCACATGAATAAGGAGGAAGGGTTTGGTAAAACTTTGTTTTCCAGTTGATTCATGCACGAATAGCCTTCAACAACTGTTACATGTCATATTTGAGGGGATTTCTCATAGGATGGAGTTGGATTCTCTGCAAGACTGCATGTGTTTTGTACCTCTTCCAAAGCACTTCTTTAACATTTTCTATTTCTGAATGAGATAAAATATGATGCTATCAATCTTTGTTCCCTTACGGGCTTGTGACAATTGGCCAATCCCATAGTTCCAAGGTTGGAATTGATATAGGAAACCTGCATTGTGCAACATACAAAGAATAAGATCATATTTATTTGAAATAATAGCCATAGTAATCTGCTAATTCTTCAAGCCCCACGGGGGTAGGCGAGTTGGTAATCACATGGCGGTGAAGTTCATAGTAAGCGGACTCTGTATTGAAGGTCACGAGTTCAAATCCCTCGGACTTACATTGGTGACGCGTTATAGCGGGCAGGCGCGAAGTCCAAAGGTTATAGTGGTGGCAACCAGCATCGACCCCATGTCACGCGAGTTGCGAGGCTATCCCAGTTGCCGATTCCTCTGCTAAAAAAAAAAAAAAATCTGCTAATTCTTTAACCGTATAATCTCCTGATAAATCAATTCAAAACGAACCCTATCAAACTTTCATCTTTACATACCTTAAGAAACTTAATAGATGAATTCGGTATCCATTGATGGGTTTGAAACTGGCTAGGTTGGGGTTATATGTAGTGCCCATCAGAGTCCCGTAGTGTAGCGATAAACAGAGGTTGCTTGCCTGTTGGGGGCCAGATCAGGAAAGGCGGGCCAGATCAAGAAAGGCTTCAGGGCTGGGAGAAAGGCTGCTAGAACCCAATGGCTTGCTTGATGGAAGGGATTTGAACATGGGCATCACCACTGTACACATCGATGAAATACTAAGCACAACATCGCATACGGAGCTCGCAGACGACGTCTTTCTGTTCTCCTTCTGATGATGATGATTTCAGCAAAGTCACCATCGATTTGGATTTGGTTGGCTCTGGTTGTTTCTTGGCGGAATTTAAAAGAGTCTTGCCATCTGCAAGGGCATCAAGGATCAGGAAAGCATGAAGATGACTCTTATAGAAAGAACAAGAAGCATGCTCAACAATGTCAATTTGCATCAAGAGTTGTGGACATAAAGTAGTCACCACTACTTTTTATCTTGCAAATTCATCACCATCAGTTGCAATAAATTGTAAAATCCCTGAAGAAATCTCAGAAATTCATCCCAATGACTATTTAAATTTAAATATTTTTGGTTGTGAAGTGTGCACTCTTACTCGTAAGAATCAACATTCTAACTTAGGCCATAGATCAAAGAATGTTATATTTGTTGGGCATCATGATGTTGCTAAGGGATATATATTTTTTGGGCTCCTACTACCAACAACATTATCATGAACAACGATGTGATATTTGATTAATCTCCTCTCATTAAGTCAGAAAGTGTAGAAGATCCTTTGAAATAAGAATATGTGCAGAAACATGGGTCATTAAATCAAGAAATTTAGTTGGAAACCCACCTATCTATAGACACAAGTAAGAAAAAAGAAAATTTTAATGATAAAAAAGTAATAAATGCTAAAGACATTAAGGGAAATGTCGAAATCCCACAACCAAAACTTTGAAGATCTACAAGGGAGAGAAACCCTCCTACTAGGTATATCAATTTTACTTCATATGCTATTTTGGTTACCAATGACTGAGGACCTTCTTGTTATTAGGAAGTAATATATGTTATCAATGGTTCCAAATGGAAGGTGGTAATGAAAGAAAAAATGTATGTCTTAGAGAAGAATAAAAATTGAGACATGGAAACTGTTTCTAAAGTTAGAAAGGTTGTTGTATGTAATGGGTCTACACATTGAAGAAAGTAGTGATAACTTGAGACATGTTAGAAGTTTCTAAAATTAGAAAAGTTGGTGTATTTAATGGGTCTACACATTGAGGAAGTCACAAAACGTTACACTCATATGGAATGCACAGATTTGTCTTATAAACAGCTTTAACAAGGAAAACAGTGTTAGTAGTTATAATATCTCAAATAGAAGTTGATGATATCTAAATATTTGATTTTATGGTCCACATCTTATCATCAAAATCTCTATATGCAATTCATTCCTTTTTTCCCTGCCTATACTACCAACTTCTGAAATTTATAGTACCATAATGGCATCATAAAAAATTTAAGCCTGCCTTTAGAGTTTCATATTGTCATAAATGACACAGTTGTTGCAAGCCCTGCTAATGTCCTACTTGCTATACATTTGTCTTAATATAAAGGATAGGTAGTATTATTTTCTTGATCTCTTTTCTTATGAGACTGCAACTTGTTGGATGAATCTATGTTCCATTATAAGTAGATATCCGTCTGAGTTGCTTTGTTATATGTTCTTGCCATCCATCCTTTGGTTGGTCATGGGGACTGCATGACTTTCCCCTGACAAAATTTGGTTGACATTTGTGGTTAGCACATGCATATGAGCTATTTGGTGATGAGGGCTTTGCCTCCGTGTAACATGTGATGTCCCCACTGAGCAAAACTGAATTCTTGAATCTCCAGATCCTAGTGGGGGAATGTGATTGGACTTGCAAACAAAATGCTCTTCTACCTCTTCCCTTTGCTGCGAAGGTGCTTCTAGGCTTAGCCTGCCTTGCTCCACAATCAACAACAACAAGTGTAGGAGTAATACACCCTGGCCATGAACATCACGCGGTCCCAATTCAAAGAGAATAAGCCCAGGAATCAAATAAGGAAATTTGAACATCAGTGAGCCCACATGAATAAGGAGGAAGGGTTTGGTATAACTTTGTTTTCCAGTTGATTCATGCACGAATATCCTTCAACAACTGTTACATGTCATATTTGAGGGGATTTCTCATAGGATGGAGTTGGATTCTCTGCAAGACTGCATGTGTTTTGTACCTCTTCCAAAGCACTTCTTTAACATTTTCTATTTCTGAATGAGATAAAATATGATGCTATCAATCTCTGTTCCCTTACGGGCTTGTGAAAATTGGCCAATCCCATAGTTCCAAGGTTGGAGTTGATATAGGAAACCTGCATTGTGAAACATACAAAGAATAAGATCATATTTATTTGAAATAATAGCCATAGTAATCTGCTAATTCTTTAAGCCCCACGGGGGTAGGCGAGTTGGTAATCACATGACGGTGAAGTTCATAGTAAGCGGACTCCGTATTGAAGGTCACGAGTTCAAATCCCTCGGACTTACATTGGTGACACGTTATAGCGGGCAGGCGCGAAGCCCAGAGGTTATAGTGGTGGCAACCAGCATCGACCCCATGTCACGCGAGTTGCGAGGCTATCCCAGTTGCTGATTCCTCTACTAAAAAAAAAAAAAAAAATTGTTAATTCTTTAACCGTATAATCTCCTGATAAATCAATTCAAAACGAACCCTATCAAACTTTCATCTTTACATACCTTAAGAAACTTAATAGATGAATTCGGTATCCATTGATGGGTTTGAAACTGGCTAGGTTGGGGTTATATGTAGTGCCCATCAGAGTCCCGTAGTGTAGCGATAAACAGAGGTTGCTTGCCTGTTGGGGGCCAGATCAGGAAAGGCGGGCCAGATCAAGAAAGGCTTCAGGGCTGGGAGAAAGGCTGCTAGAACCCAACGGCTTGCTTGATGGAAGGGATTTGAACATGGGCATCACCACTGTACACATCGATGAAATACTAAGCACAACATCGCATACAGAGCTCGCAGACGATGTCTTTCTGTTCTCCTTCTGATGATGATGATTTCAGCAAAGTCACCATCGATTTGGATTTGGTTGGCTCTGGTTGTTTCTTGGCGGCATTTAAAAGAGTCTTGCCATCTGCAAGGGCATCAAGGATCAAGAAAGCATGAAGATGACTCTTATAGAAAGAACAAGAAGCATGCTCAACAATGTCAATTTGCATCAAGAGTTGTGGACATAAAGTAGTCACCACTACTTTTTATCTTGCAAATTCATCACCATCAATTGCAATAAATTGTAAAATCCCTGAAGAAATCTCAGAAATTCATCCCAATGACTATTTAAATTTAAATATTTTTGGTTGTGAAGTGTGCACTCTTACTCGTAAGAATCAACATTCTAACTTAGGCCATAGATCAAAGAATGTTATATTTGTTGGGCATCATGATGTTGCTAAGGGATATATATTTTTTGGGCTCCTACTACCAACAACATTATCATGAACAACGATGTGATATTTGATTAATCTCCTCTCATTAAGTCAGAAAGTGTAGAAGATCCTTTGAAATAAGAATATGTGCAGAAACATGGGTCATTAAATCAAGAAATTTAGTTGGAAACCCACCTATCTATAGACACAAGTAAGAAAAAAGAAATTTTTAATGATAAAAAAGTAATAAATGCTAAAGACATTAAGGGAAATGTCGAAATCCCACAACCAAAACTTTGAAGATCTACAAGGGAGAGAAACCCTCCTACTAGGTATATCAATTTTACTTCATATGCTATTTTGGTTACCAATGACTGAGGACCTTCTTGTTATTAGGAAGTAATATATGTTATCATTGGTTCCAAATGGAAGGTGGTAATGAAAAAAAAAATGTATGTCTTAGAGAAGAATAAAACTTGAGACATGGAAACTGTTTCTAAAGTTAGAAAGGTTGTTGTATGTAATGGGTCTACACATTGAAGAAAGTAGTGATAACTTGAGACATGTTAGAAGTTTCTAAAATTAGAAAAGTTGGTGTATTTAATGGGTCTACACATTGAGGAAGTCACAAAAAGTTACACTCATATCGAATGCACAGATTTCTATGATTTTTTTTTGCAATTATTGAAGTTGTATTTATTTGTATTGTGTTAATACTAATTTTTCTATTTATTTTAAGTTTAAAGTAATTATATTTGAAAAAAATGCTTTTATACGGATATTTTAGAAAAAAAATGTGCAACATCACAATAAAATATTTATTAATTATAAATTCAAAAAATCATTATATGAACTAAAACAATGATCTAAACAATAATAAATTTCGATAGAATACCATACAATATAAATTATAAATTAGTCAATTTAAATAAATAAATTTAAATTTCTTGAAACTTCACACTTAGATGGCTTGTATACAGGTCTGCGGAGATGCGGAAAGAGCTGCAGGCTGAGATGGATGAACTACTTACGACTGGGCATTAAACAGAGCCCGATTTCCTATGAAGAAGACCAAACGATCAGACACTTGCATTCCCTTATCGGCAACAGGTTTCCATTTTTGTCAATTCCTACTCTTACCTAATCTTCTTTGCTAATAATTGTTTAAGTGAATCCATGCTCACTTTCCTTTCCTTTGATTTGGAGATGAATGGCATTAGCTACGCAAGTGGTCTCAAATTGCTGCCCATTTGCCTGGACGTACAGACAATGAGATCAAGAACTATTGGAATTCTTGCATCAAGACGAAGGGAGGGCTTCTCTCTTCCTCCTCCACATTACCCAACGGTAACAACAACACAAAATATAATATTCCCTCGCACGCTCCAGATCCTTATATGTCGCTTCACTCTGCCAAGCCATTGGGGATTATTCCTGACAGTCACATGCAGTCAATTAATAACATCTTTAATGTAGTTACCTTTGTAGAAAATCAACACTATCATGTTGAGGACGTATTGGATTTAAAGCATGAGCAATTTGATGTTCACAACTGTGGGTTGATCACACCAATGACAACTTCACAGAGGCTTTTACATCTTTTACATCGGACTGTAATCCTATTAAACATGCTCTGTAGAAAGTTAGAAACCACATTCTGAGCTCGTTTTTTCTGTAAATCTGAACATAATCCATTTCGCAGAATGACCAGAGTCGTCATTCTCTTCAGCATTCTATGCCCCACGTCATTGGTGGGTAGCATAATTGGCAAGGGAGGCAGTATCCTGAACAACCTCAGGCAGGAAACCGGCACCTGAATTACCATCGAAGACACAATACTAGATTCAGAAGAAAGACTGGTTTGATCTCTTCGTACGACGGGGGAGACAAGCGGCGGTTTGCCAGGCGCAGGGCTACCTATTCAGATAATTGAACAGTTCAAACCATCTCAATGCTCGTCGATTCCATATTCCATGCTTGTCGATTCCCATACCCGAGCTCTAGGACGGTGGAAAAAGAAAAGACGGTGGATAAAAAAAAAGAAAAAACCATATTAAATCAACGGCAGAAAACACCCCAATCGTCTAACACAGAATCAATGGCGCAAGATCGCACAAGTGGCATTTTAGGGATGTCTTTCTGGGAACGCCTTACGGCGTAATAATTTTAAACTATTTTGATCCCATGAAAATGAAGTCGAGATTAAAAGTTCAATTTTCCTAGACGTAATTTGGTTTAGGAGAGGTGAAGTCGAGATTAAAAGTTGAATTTTCCTGGACGTAATTTGGTTTAGGAGAGGTGAGGTTATAGTGGTAGTCACCTCTTATCAGATGACCAAATTGCCCATT
>APFE030875425.1:15281-40949 GCA_000404065.3 Pinus taeda
ATATTCAATATAAAAACATATATATATCATGTCAATTAGGTTAGTATGTAAGTTTACTCTGGTTCACAAAAAAATTACAGGTAAATTTTCTTCATATCTATGGTGATCAATGGACACAGAGCTTTTGATCCTCCCCTCTTGTCTGGGTGGATTGAGTATATCAAACATATCATGGACATTGTGCCCGACATCATGGACACTCTTGCCAAGTATAACAGTGCAACATATCTACCGTGAATCAAACATGGTCGCTGACTCACTTTCAAAATAGAGTCTCAATGATGATTATAAAAAACAACCACTGTAATGTGGAAGGGTTGCTCCATCTCCCTTAAGAAAAATATAAAAACAACCACCCAAATGTGGAAGGCTTGCTCCATCTCTAGTGACAAAAATATAGTAGCCATGCTTGGACTTTTTCTTGAGGTTAGCGACACTAAGTCTGTGAGTACTATGAAGACTTTTTTTTTCTATATGACACAGAGTATGGTTTTAAAAACTCAATATAGGAGTTTATGTTATGACTATATGTAACTAATATTAAATAGATGTTTTTTCTAATTTTTTTTTTTTTATCATGATTAATTTTGCATTTATGAATTTTGATTGTAAATTTTATCATGATTATTTTTATATTTTTTATGAATGAATTATTTACTTTTAATTATGGGCTTAGTTTTCCATATTAAGAGAGTGTAAATTAGTTAAAATATTTCGAATATATATATATATTAAGTATATTATTATATTTATTTTATTTTTTATTATTTTGAAGTGATAATAAAATTTTTGATATAAATTTAAATTTTAATAAAAAATAATTTATTAATAAAAATAATCTTATAATAAAAATTTGAAATTATATTAATAAAAGTATGGAATATTATTAATTCAAAAAAATTTATATTTTAAAAATATTATATTAAGTAAAATTTATAAACAAGGTAATTTAAACACATTTATATTTCAAAATTATTAAATTTATTTTACGTTTAAAAATATACATCGTATTAATTTATTTGAAATCAAAAATAAAAAAAATTATATTTCCTTTCAACAAAATTCTGTGGTTTCAACAATTTGATATCTAATTTCAACAAGGTTAAATATGTAAAAATATCAATTTCAACCAGATTGGTAATTCCAATGATTCATATCCAATTTCAACCAAAGTTGCCATTTTAATGAAACTCATATTCATTTCACACTTTTGAACCTTGAAAACTTTAGTGATGTTAGTGTTCAGACTTTTTGGTGAAGCAGAGCGTGATGGTGGTGACATTCTCCGAGCCACTGCATTATGAAGTGATTGTTTTTTTTTTACAGAAATGGGTAGTGGATATATTAGAAACTTGGCCTTAATGCCAAAGAGCAGATTGCAAAAGGTGAGTCTAAATCCAGAAATGTCGAACAACCTTGAAAGACCGTGACAATTATGTTTAGCTCACATCTCTTCTTAGCTGCTACTATGCAGTCAATTTTAGAGATTTTCCCAAGCTTTTGGATACAAACAAACCGATTTAATAGAAGGCAATAAAACATGACAATTTTCTAAATTAAGGAATTGGTTCCCATATTTTCTGTCCGCCTCTAAGCAGGGAACCAGCCGTAAGAAGGGATACTTTATTAGTTTCAGTGTCCGCCTCCTTATTATTGGCTCTCAACACATGATAGAACTTCAAGTTCTGGTAAGAGTCTCCAAGGTCTGAAATTCTGTGAATCAGCCTTGACAGCCTTAGGTCCAATGGCTTAGAATGAGTCACCATAGTGTTAATAATAACCTGAGAGTCTCCAATAACATTAGCCTCCCTGATGTTCAGCACTTTCAAAATCTTGAGTCCTTGAAAAAGAGCAAAAGCCTCAGCTTGAATGCTGGAAGCGATGCCCAAACCCCAGGCGAAATTGTGGATCCTAAAACCAATTGGATTCAATATAACTCCTCCAGCACCAGCTCTTCCAGGATTTCCCTTTGCAACGCCATCAAAAAATAAAGAGTGCTTCCGTTGGTTTGCAATCCATCCCTGGAACTCTTTTGCTATAGCCCTTATTTGCCAAACTTTTGGGAGGGAGATACTCTTTGCCAATTTTTGGAACTGAAGATCGAGAGAAGATCCCCAATTTTTATCTTGCTGGGTGAGATTTAAATCATCTTTGTGGTCTCTCAGGCACTCTTTTAACTGGCATTTAATTTTAACTACCACTAGCTTGACATCTTGCTCGCAGTTTCTGAAAATCCTTTTGTTTTGCTCAAGCCAAATATACCAGCAGGTAATTTTAGGGAGAATAAACAAGAAGCTCTAATAATTTTGTTTTTTGGAGGAGGACCAGGGTACCTTTGCAGCCATTTGACAAAAAAATCAGCAGTGGAGGAAGGCAACGCGAAGCTGGAACAAAAAGTTTCCAGCAGCGCGGTCTAGATCTGCAATGTAAAGGAACATTCAAGCATCAAATGAGAAACGCTTTCCTGAATTACCTTGCAAAGTCTACACCTTGAAGGGCCATGGAAGCCACGCTTCTAAATATGATCGTCTTTCAAGATTTTGGAATGGCATAACATCGAATTGAAGAAATCGATTTTTGGCAGTGAGGGATAATGCCATATCCCTTTCCATGGCTCTAGATTCGTGGCCACATGGGGGCGCTCACACAGCTTGGTGTATCCCTGAGCAATGAAATAACCATCAGCCTGCACACCCCAACCTCTTGAATCCCTACTTCGCATCCGTGTTAGAGCCAATCCGTGAAGCTTGGAGAGTAGTTCCTCGCATTCCATAGACAAATCTGGGGGCATTTCAAGTTTCCAGTCAGCCCAGCGTGAATCCTACCAGACTGAGATATCCCACAAGGAACGCAATTTCATCTAACTGCGTAATGCTTGAAGAGAGCGACAATCTCCCAGCGGCTCTTTATTCATAATTCTGTCTGTCCAAAGGTTGATCCTTTTTCCATTGTCGGGGACCCAGTAGGCATGGGTATTAATAAGCAGATAGGCTTTGGAACAGAGCTTCTGGAAGGGCATATTCATGAGTGGAAAAGGATGGTCTAGACAGCGGGAGCACTTGCCCTTAAAGTATTTTTTCCAAAGAGCTAGATGTGCCGAGCCAAGGTTAGGAGTAATAATTCTCCAGATGAGCTTAGCTTCCATAGCGATATTTTGGTATCCAAGATTTTTGAAGTTTAAGCCTCCTTCCAAGAGTGATTTGGAGATGGAATCCCAGCTGACTAACGGAATCTTTTTTTCATTTTGCTTGCCCCCCTTCCAAAAAAAAATTCGAATGATCTCCTCCATTTTTCTGAGAATGCCAGAGGGAGCAAGAAGAACAAAAACTTGAAATAAGGGAACTCTGTTAAGGATTGATTTAATAAGGACAAACTTACTAGCAATGTTGAGCTAGAAAAGCCCCAAGCAAGCAACTTGTTCTTGAATTTCTCCAGTTGGGGGAGCCAATCTCTACTGAAGGCTCTTTTAAGAAATACAGGAAGGCCTAGATACTTGAAGGAAGTCCATTTTGAGAAGGCTGCAAAACCAAAGGTTCTGGAAATGGAATTGAGCATGCTGGAAGTGGTGTTCCAACAATAGATATGGAATTTGGAATTATTTAGACTGCTTCCCGAAATCATACAAAACTCGTCCAGGATTCCTTTAAATTTGGAGGCTATAAGCACAGAGGCAGCTCCCAGTAACAAGGTGTCATCCACAAAGAGGGCATGAATAATGTTTTTAACACCTCTTGCTATACAAAGCCCAACAATTTCATGGTCCAACATTTTTTTTGTCTAAATAGAAGCTGAGGACAGAGGCTTGAAGAACGAATAGAAGGGGTGAGAGAGGGCATCCTTACCTGAGCTCTCTCGAGGCTTTAAAAAAGTCTGCAGCTCTTTCATTTACTAATGGAGCAATCCAAGGCTCCGAAATGCAAGCTTGAATCAAATTTATAAATTTCTCCCCAAATCCAAATTTGTGTAAGACTTTCAACAGAAAATTATGCCTGACTCTATCAAAAGCATTTGCTAAATCAAGCTTGACAACCATACCTTATTCCTTGCGACTCAGACTTGAGTGGATTGCCTCTTGGATCATAATGAAATTGTCCACTATCTGCCTCCCTTGAATGAATCCTCCTTGGCTTTCTGGAATGACTTTGGGGAGGATGAGATTAAGTCTATTAACAATGACTTTAGTAATCAGTTTGTAACCAATATTACATAGCGAAACTGGTTGAAACCTGTTAAAGGTGTTGGCTCCTTTCTCTTTGGGGATGAGAGCAAGAAAATCAGAGTTCGCGCTACCTTCGATTTTTTGGCAATCTTGGGACTTATTAACCATTTTGTATACATCTTTTTCACAATCGGACAACAAGATTGGAGGAATCTAGCTGTAAATCCATCCAACCCAGGGGCTTTGTCTGGGTCCATGGCAAAGAGGGCATCCTTGACTTCATTCTTGGTGACTTTAGCTTCAAGAAGGTGATTCATTTCAACAGTAATCAAGGAGGGAACCACGTCAATCATATCAGAGATTTGGTCCATATTTATATCTTCACTATACATGCTTTTAAAGTGGAGGGAGGCAACTTTTTTTATGCTTGCGTTGTCTTTGTGAGTGATAGCGCCATCTTTGATTTTGGAAATGGAATTGGTACATTTCCTTGCCTAAGCTTGTTTATGGAAGAAGGCGGAGTTCCTGTCCCCTACTTTAAGCCAAAGGTTGCGTGACTTAAGTCTCCAGTACTCTTCTTCTACTAGACAAGCCTTGTGACAGTTTTGCTAGAGCTGGGCTTCTTTGTCTAGAATATATTTAGTTATGTCAGCTGTTTCAGCTTGGAGATGATGATTTTCCAGAATGTGTTGGAGATTTTTCCTTTCATTTGCTGGATTGGGCAGAGTTTTGGCCTAGCTTTTTAAAGCCCTTTTCACTCTTCTGAGCTTCTCCTCCCAGACAAAAAGGGGGGAACCTTTGACCAGCTGCATCCAGATGCCCTTAACTAATTGCATGAAGTCTGATTCCTTAGCCCAGAGTGAGCTAAATCTGAAGGGAATTGGACCTAGGTCAAGCTGAAACACGAGTTCTAGCGTGATGGGTTTATGATCAGAAGTGCTTCATGGGAGGATATGCACTCTAGCCTCTAGTCCAAGTGGAAGAAAAGAGCTTTGAAGTAAGAATCTATCCAATCTGGCAGCAATGTGGCTAAGGCTAGTTCTTTTATTAGTCCAAGTGTACTTACCGAAGATTGGCTTGATGTCTAACAGGTCCCAATCCTAAATAAGGTCCTCTACCCATTCCATTGCCGGATTTTGAACAATGTTGCCTCCTCTCTTGTTTGCTGATAAGAGAGTGAGGTTAAGATCTCCTGCTATGATGATATTCCTAAGAATAATGAGATATGCTTGGGTTCTTATGGAGTCCCAGCAGGCCCTTTTTTCCACAACGTTCACGGGGATGTACATGTTGAAGAGACTGATAATCTCTTTTGAATCTAAGTGTTGCAATTTTAAGAGCAACCAGTGAGTATTGAGGGTCTCAGAAATGATTGTGAATTTGCTAGCGTTCCAAAGAGTGCCCAACCCTCTGGAAGCCCCTCGAGCTGAGATTGCTTTCGCCTCACATTTGTTCCATAGTTTCTTACTTGCCTGAAGGAAGACAAAGTCTTCCAGTTTGGTCTCCTAGATGAGAAGTATTTTAGGAGTTTCTGTTTTTATTAAACTTCTGATGGCTTCTTCTTTGATTCTGCTCCCCATACCTCTACAGTTCCAGGAGACTATCTTCATCATTTGTATTTCTGGTTGGCTCCCTTGGAGCCTTGGGGCTAGTTTCTCACCATCTTTGGTTTTGATGCTAATAGCTTCTCAAGGGTTGGCTAGCTACCTTGTAGCTTGTCCTTGAAAGTTTCCTGCTTTCTTTTTTCCCGATCTGATTTGTGGCCTCTAATGGATCTCCTTATCGAAGCTTGGGATTCTCCTATTTCCCCTTCTTCCTTCGAGCAATCCGATTCATGCTCATCTTCCTCTACTTCGATAGTGTTTCCTTTGGAACTCTCAGCAAGGCTTACCCCCTTGGGAGAAGGGGGGGTACCTTTAGAGGGTGGGGTTGATTTTTTATTGTCTGGCTCCTGAGTTTCCTCTATTTGCGAGCTTAGAGGAGCGAATTTATTTTCTTGATCCATTTTGGGAGGGGGTTGTTGAGGGGGGGCTGAGGACCTCTTCCATTTGGACCAACCTGCGTTTGGATTTTCCTGGCGCGCTTGACCTAGTTCCAACATTCTTCTTTACCCTTATCTAGTTCCATTGGTTGGGCATCCTCTGGCAAAGTGGCCATATACATGACATTTTTGGCATTTAAAAGGCAGCGACTCGTAATCCAGCTTTTACAAATGGGTCCAGTTTCCTACTTTGATTTTGATGGATTCTGGGAAACCCACCTCTAGGTCTACTTCTACGCAGATACGGGCACAGTCATATTGATCTTTGTTGTTTGCCCTATCTATGAATTTCCCAAGGGCGTTTTTGATGTGTTTCAGCAAGTCATAGTTCCAGCAATGAACTGGGAGATTAGGGAGTTTGACCCATACAAGGACAGTCGTGGGAACATCGACTATGGGGTCGAAATCCAGCGTCTATCTGTTGAGGTACAGACCCTGGGGGCCCATGAAATAGGGGTCACTCTGAAAGATCAGGTCCTTGTCATCCTTTGAGGTGAATTCGAAGAGGAAAAACCCTCGTCCTAAGAAGTAAGAGGTGATGTTGCTCTTGATCAGAGGAGCCCAGTTCCTGTTAACTCAAGTCTCAGTGGTCTTAGGAGAAGGCCATAAACTGGTGAACCGGCCAACGAGAGCCCACTTAGCCAAGGAGAGGGCGACTTGAATCGAGGTCTCTGGCGGCAGGGAGATTTCAAGAATGTCTTCCAGCGTTTTGACAAACTTGGTTGCTTCACTCTTATTCTTCTGTGGTAGGTTGGCCAAGAGCCGAGAGAAGGCTTCGACAGATGAAGGCGGGCTTGCCTGGGGCAAGCTCGGGACCTCCATGAGGGCAAGCTCGACTTACTCATCCCTCCAATCAGTAGACGAGCGCTCTGAACCGCAGGAACTCAAAAAAGAACTCTGAAAAGGAGGGCAAAGGACCCAAAGCCACGAGCTGCAGAGCAACAAGGGCGCAGAGGCGCCGAGGCACAACTAGGATTTCATGGCAACACTCTAAAGCTCAGCAATCATGACAATCAAAATATTCAAAACCACCAACATTTATAACTTAATAGATCAAATATAGATTTGAAATTGGTTAAATTTCAGGGACTATGAAGTGATTGTTAACATTTTATTTTTATATATATTTTTAAAAGAAACTATATATACGTAACTATCAAAGCTTATATATATTACTTTTGCCATCATTTCTTTAGTGATTACACGGTTGAATTGTAAAACTCCAAGTCATTAAAAAGTAAAAGTAAAAGAACATATAATATGTATTTATTTATTATATATTAATATAATGTATTTTTAAAATATTTTAATAGATTAAATTATTTGATTGTAATTATAAATATAATTAATTTGAATTAAAAAATAGTTGATTAAAGAGTAAAAAAAATACATATTGAATGTTATTCAAGTTGTAGTAATTGAATTTTCTTAAAATTTGATTTATATTATGCAAAGTTATATTTGAATATCAATTTATTTTGTTATTGAATTTATTTTCTCTTAATATAAAACAAGGACCTTGTTGTTTAAAGAAGCTATAAACTATATTTTGTTTATAATGTTGAAACATGGTTGTAATTTTACACAATAATATTTATGTAATTAATATAATTTTGTGAAAGCCCTTTCAATGTTTGTGATGTTATACTATGTTATTTATGCAAGTGTTTTTAAATTTAATACAATAATGTGTTAGATAGTTATAAGAGTTGTTATTGCTATTTAGTATTTGGTTGGCTTTGTTTAATAGGATTCATATATGTTTGTGTAACATGTTTTAATATATATTTATGATTTTAATAAGGATGTATTTATAAATGTGAATAATAATATTTTAGGTTTTTTTATTTAGATGGATGTTAGTGGCTATTCATCTCTTTCACTATCTCAACAGTTTTTAATCTTCTTAGCAGTTTTTCTATGATTTTTGGGCCCCAAACTTATGGGGTCATTTTGAGACCCTAAATAATGGTTTTTTTTGTAATTTGTTGGGCCACGGATTTCCATGACATTGTAGTTCTTAGATGGTTCTTTCCAACAAGCTATCATACACCCCAAATGGATATTGTATGCAAAATTTGTATACCAACTAACCACCTCGGGGCCTGCAAACCTTTTGGCATTTCATCGTCTAAGGTTAGGGTTTTGGACCTTTGAGATCCTTTTCTTTATGTTAAAAGGTCATTCTTTTGGCCTATTGTAATAACTTTTGCGAATGTGTGTAGCCACCCTCTCTCTTTGTTCAGAGATAGTTACCACCATTCTAGCCAGTTTGTGTTCTACAATATTCTACTATTTCATTTTCAATAAAAGTTAGGTTTTCACCATATTATTGTGCTTTATGTTATATTTCTCTATGTGGTTTCGTTTTATTTGTTGCCTTAAATTCTTTTTTTTATCAATGGTATTAGAGAAATTTACTCCATGATTCTCGGTGCATGTCCCCTACGAAGTCAGGGTACAGGGATTTAGGTCTCGAGTTAGTTTTGCTTGAGATCAATCGTTCTCGCTGACCCATGTAGCCTCCCACAATAGAAAAAAAAAGATGTGACAAAGTGGGAAATCCTACCAAGTTGTTGCTCAAGGAATTACTCAAGCGATAGAGGAATGAGATGATGGACAAGTTTTCCCAAATCCTTTGATTACTTCCAACAACAATCGAGACACCTTCAACTCGTGGAAATTTATGAGGTACGATACCATTCATTGTATAAGCTAACTTTGATATCCCCTTATTTTAAGGCTAAATATATGCAGATGATTTGGAGAAATGGTTAAATATGTTAGAAGGCTATTACTTTTGCTTTGGTGAAATGCTTAATCAATAGAAGGCTATTACTCTATCCAAAAAAAAAAATCAATAATGAAAATACCACCTTTGTGCTTCTAAAAGCCCTTCCCCATGTCAAAGATTGGTAAGAATTTTATTGGGAGAGATATAACAAAAATGAGTCTTTGAAATTTAAGGTAAGACCCACTTGGAAAGCCTTTGTTGATTCCCCAAAGGAGGAATTTTACCTTGTAGGGAACTATGATGACTAGTACTTGAGATGGACAAACATACAACAGGAGAGATACTAGATAATGTTGGAGTACACCAACATTTTCCATAACTTGTGCTCAAAGCTAGGCATTAGAGACTCCAAGAGGCAATTAATTTTGAAGTACCGTAGTGGTATACACAGCTACATCCAAACATAGATGAATTTATTCAACAACTCCTCACTGGGAATCACATAGTGATGTGCTATTGAAATGAGTAAAAGTTAAAGCAAAGGACGAAGTAGGAGTTCAGGTTTGCAAATACATTGCAATAAAATCCTAAAAAAGGTGTCCCAAACTCACAAGACAAGGGACAGAGTAAGAAGAGACAACCTCAATACAACTAGCCCAAATCACAGACAAAGAAGGGTAATGAAAAGTCGAAAAAAGGCATTGGAAAATGGTGTAAGTTCCACAAAATCCCCTAGCACAACATTGATGAATTATGCTCAAAACAATCATTTTTGGTGGAGCTTAAAGAAAAGGAAATAGATTCTCACTTTGATTCTAATTTAGAGCAGGATATAGGAAATGGATCATCTATGCAGAACCCAGTGCTACCATCACAACCACAAATATCAAACCAAAAGAGTTGGAGGAGACTGAAGAGGGGGAGCACCATTTCCATCATATGTGGATGAAGGGGACCCCACTACATTTCATCGTTAACAATGGGAGCAAGAAGAACCTGATGTCGGCTAAAATCATCAAGAGATTCAATTTGTCGATAGTACCACACCCCCAACCATACACCATTGGTTGGTCGAGTTATGGGCGAGACATTCATGGTAGCTAGTAATGTCACCTATCCTATGACATCAAGCTCTTCAAAGATGAGGTAATATGATGTTTCCCACTCAAAGTTTATGATGTTATATTAGGAAAACCTTATATATGGAAACGTTATGTTGTTTATGATTCTCATCCCCGTAGTTCCATTGTTACTCTCGAAGGTCATCTCTACAAGGTACCAAAGGTAGTTCCAATTACTACAATATCAATATTCTCAACAAAACAATGTCAAAAGGTAATCTCTCACACTACAAAGTTTTTGCTCTTCATGGTTTAGTCAGAAGTTGAAATGAAGGTCATTGTGACCACCACAACCTTAACACAAGGCCTCTCTATACAACAAAAACAAGTGGGAAATATTGTAAACACATATAAAGATATTTTCGCTCCACCTGTGGGGGCACCACTCCATTATTGGGTTAAACACTCAATTGAACTTGATACCTGGTTCTCCTTTTCCTCATGGCCCACTCTATAGATGCCATCTCTTAGAGAATGAGGAAATAAAATTTCTTATTCATGAACTCATCCAAAAGGGCCACATTCAACCAAGCTCCTCACCTTATGGGAGCTTAATTGTGTTGGTACAGAAGAAGTATGGGACATGGAGTATTTGTATTGATTATAGAACCCTGAATAAAATCACTATCAAAATTAAATACTCGATCCATAAGATTGACAATATTCTTGACCAACTTAAGGGTGCCATGTTCTTTAGTAAGATTGATATAAAGTTAAGCTACCACTAGGTTCCAATTGAACAAACTAATGTACAAAATATAGCCTTCACATCTAAAGAATATATTTTTGAGTGGTTGGTCATGCCCTTTGGCTTGACTAATGCTCCATCAACATTCATGAGTATGATAGATGATATCCTATGGTATATCCTATGGTCATTCACAAAGTCTTTTGGGGTTGGGAAAAATATTTACAACATATTAAGTAGGTCCTGAGCACCCTATAGAATCACAAGTTATATGCCAATCTAGAGAAATGCTTATTTGGCATGTAGAGAATTCAATATTTTGGATATATTATGCATTAACATGGGGTGCATGTTGACATGGTCCACCTTTGTGTTACTTTAGCAAGTGTACCAAGATGATTTGGGAGGTACACTATAGTTGAGTGCCAGAGCACTTTGGTGTGGAGAAGACAATACTTGCCAAAGATTTGATAAGATGCCCACTGATACATTAAAATGAATGTTTCCTATACCATTTCTAAACCAACCATCAATAAGCAAGGGTTGTACACTCCCCTATTTACCCAAAAAAATCCCTTGGAGTTAGTACCCATGGATTACATGTTCAATTCGTCATCCTCCAAGCATGTTAACGACTGTGTGTTTATGGTTTGTTCTCTAAGATGGACATTTTAGCACCATGCAAGAAGAGTATCACAGTTGAAGCTGTTACCAAAATCTTCTTTGAGTGTGTTTGGTTTCATTTTGGACTACCTTGGACCATTATTTTAGATAGGGATAGTAGGTTCCTCGACACCTTTTGGTCCATCCTATGGTCTCTAATGGGTACCAAGCTAACTAAATCTATCTCATTTCATCCCCAACTATATGGACAAATAAAATTGGTCAACATGATGAGAGTGCATATCTTGTGCATGTTTATGACATCCCCTATATACTTTTCCCCTTATTTTTGTAATGTAATGACACTCTGAATTATAAATAAGTATATTTATATGAAGACATGAAGAGTGGGGCCATTGATCCATGATCTAAGGAGGAAGAGGAAAGATGTACTCCGGTGGGGTTAACTAGCACCATTGATTAATTTTTATGGTGCAAATATTAAAGAAAAATAAGAGGAAGAGTCCAAGAAGAACATGAAGAGGCACCCTGAGGAAATAATAAAAAGACAATTGCACAACAATGTTGGGTTTGGATTTTATTTTGGAGAAAGCATATGAGAAGTGTTGAAGAGACTTGCAAACTAGAGGGAATGAATTCACTAGGAAGATAAATTGTGGCCTAGAGGAGCTCAAGAAATTTTGAGGAAAAATGAGAATGGGTGCTTGCCAGGAATTAGCTGAGAAATCACTCAAGGTGCTTGTTGAAGAGCTAACCAGCCACCCAATTTTATAAGTAATCCTTGACCTCTTTGAGTTGAGTATGACCTCCTGGTGAAAACCATTGGAGATAAATTCCCCTTAAATCGTAGATCTGGCTAGGGGGTGATTGTTGTAAGTGATTTTGGCTAAAATAGGTCTATGGTTAGGTGGAAAATTGAAGTCCCACCTTTAGTTTGGCCATTTTTTTATTGTAAATGAATGCATTTAGATAAGAGATGTGAAATTAAAGATTTCCTTTGTGGAATGTAATGTGTAGCTCTAAGAAATGATACATGACTATAGGATTTTGGTGCAAGAGGTTTATTAACTAAAATGCTTGAATGTTTTGCAGTTTTTCTTATAAGTTTTGTCATGCATTTGTAAGTTAAATGCCTAAAGTTATCTATTTACTATGTATGGAGTGAATTTTGTATTTAATGTGTTGATAAATGGCTTTATTATCAACAAGGGATGCCATATTCTTATGTGGAAGGTGTGTGGAAGTAGGAGACTGACCCTTGAGTAATCATCTCAAGAATGGGTTTATTCTTGTGTTCTTTATGAACATGCAAATTGGTCTAGATGACCTGAGTATGAAAAACAATAGATAAATCTCTAGTAAAATGCATTTGTAAACTAAAAGCATGAATGCATGTATAAAATCTCTAATAAAGCTGGTAAATGCATTCGTAAACTAAGCTTGAAATTCTACATTTTGGTCATTAGGCTTCAATCTATGAACTACATGCTTAGGAAGGATGGCTATGATTTATGAAGAAATGTATTAATAGACAAAAAATGTACCTCCAATGGGCCTAAGAGTAAATGAATGGATAGACCTTTGTCATGATTGATATGAAACTAACAATTTTGGCCATCGGACCTTATTTGATAACCTGTAAGCTCAGAGGTAGCCATGTTTATGTGTGTGTGTGTGTGTGTGTGTGTGTGTGTGTTGGATGGGCCAAGGCTATGTAAAACAACACAGGGCATATATATACATATGCACCTGCACACATGTTTAGACCCTTGCTATTGAGAAATGGCAATAAGAAATTCCAGTTTAAATTTGTCCGTGAATTTAAACTGTGAATTAAAAATCGAATTCTATTCTCATAGCAACTTGTAAATAGTTAATTAAGTTTAATTAACTTAATTATATGTTCTCCCTAAGTTTTAGGGGTCCAAGATGAGTTTAATTGTGAGTTGTAATTAGATAATTCAGTTTACTGAGTTATGTTCAGTTAAATTAGTTCCAAATTATTTGTGGAACTAATAGAGAGTTAACAGTCAGTTGGTGCACTAGTACATCCACAAGTGTCACTCTAGTTAACTAAAGATTCCCTCATCAGAAATGCATGCATGTCGATTCTGAGAAAGACCTAGTTGAGACTAGAGTGTAGGGACAATGTACTATTAGTTGTATGATTTACTAAGTTGTATAGATAATGCATGCAATCAGAGAAGGATCTATGTTTGGATTGTGCAGTTTTGGAAGCATGAATTCCCTTTAAATACGAGCTAGTCATCCTAGGAATTACGCAAGAGATTAGGGGCTTGGAGAGCTATTGAACAGGCTAAGGATTTGGCTTGAGCTAGCTTGTGAGCTGAGAGAGTTGAGCATACTTGTGCGGAATTGTTCTAGTGAGAACAAGCTTTTTATCTTCACTCATATTTCTGATATATGCAATACAAATAGCGAGGTTTTGAGCAGTGGTTTTTCCCAGATACATCTTGTGTTATGTGTAATTGATTTATCTTGTTCTTGTTCATATTATTTTCATCGATCTATTGGTTTTCGCTGGTTGAAAGTAGAAGTAGATTCTTGTCCTAGCTTTAGTAAATTGCATGAGCTTGTGAATCTACAAGATTTTCTACACTTGCATGAAAGAATAAGAGACGAGTTGAGTCTCCCTCAAAGCTCAAGAGGAATAATTAGTCGAGGCTCTAACATGTTCACATGTGTTGTGGCTATGGAGGCTTTAGAATTTTGTAGATTTTTTCTACACATCAGCTAGATTTGATACCATGTAGAATTTTTCTACAAACCAACTAGCTTTTATACCATGTAGAAATTCCCACCTGTAGATCACCTGAGAATGCAATATACTAAAGAAAAATACTTGATCTACTTCGACAACCAATTTAACGGAAGCTTAATCGAACATGACCAACATCAATAAGAACACATATAAATGATATGGAGAAATCAAACACACATAACATAGAAGATATAACTAGGGGAAAGCACCAGCCTAAAACCCCATCTCCGGATTATCATACAAGTGGAAATATGTCCAGATTACACAAAGCCTTAGCTCGAAAGCTATCTAGCTCTCAGTACAATCCCTCTGCTGCTCATAGACAGTCAAAGGCTTCTCAAAAACCTTCTCTTTTTCCCTCCAAGCCTCCTATTTCTATGCACAGTTTTTCTTGGGTCCTCCGACTGCAATTTGTGCGATTCTCACTTCACACACAACACTAACCTCTGAAATAATTGCACAAACCTGAAGGAGATAAATCCTCATCATGGATGAGCTTCCTTTATAGGAAAGATATTCATCCAACTGATAAGACATTGTCCCTTCTCTAATCTCAACTGGGTCGCTATCTGAACTGACATGCATCAGTTATCCATGAGGGAATACTCAATTATCTGAAAATAATAGCTGTCACATGCATGCAAGCATCAACAAACTATATCTCATTAATTTAACAACTTGTTAAATTAATCTAATTGAGCTTGACTAAATTAAACTAAGTTAACTGATCCTCTCAATATAGAACTCATCCTTAATTCCTCAATCAGTGGAGCAAATCAAGGACACATTCCCCAATCAGTGGGGAAATTATTGCACGTTCTCACAAAGACTTCAAGTTTGATTTTTCTTAACTAATTAACTCATGGAGAATTAATTAATTAATATTCAAACTGCTGGTAAGACAAAATTCAAATTTTAATTCCTATTTTAGACCAGGGACTGTCTAAAAATAGGAATCCAAATTGAACTACTAAAAATAGAACTTCTATTTTTATCACTTCCAATTTCCATTCCCTATTTCCCAATCTAGCACTGATGCCCAAACTGCTATTTTTAGCAGTGTTATTTTTAAAACTTCTATTTTTAGCAATTTCTTATTACCAATTTTCAACAGAGGCCTCAAACAAAGGCTCGACATATGTATTTATAAAATCTTTGATTTCATTAAACTCATGAGAGTTGAAAACCCTAGGATCCGAAGGAAATTAGCCTTGAACTTTGTATGCCCATAGGTCCAGGAGCCATGACCAAGTGCGAAGGAGAGGAGTTCTTAGCCATTGGATGCATGAGAGCATTAGCGCCATCCACATAGCCTAGAGGAATTACCCTGGAGGTGTCAAGTGGAGGTAGGTGTGGATCCTACTGGGAGTTATCTGTCGAGATGACGTAGTATAGTCGGGACCATTGGCAACGAAACCACCATTGAATCTATGTCGCTGATTAGTAAGCATTATCCACATCATTAAATGACCCCAATGATTTGAGTCTATGATGTCACCCCAACATTTAGAGACTGTGATGTCACTCTAGTTCATATGCCCCAATAAATTTTTATAGAGATCAGTGAAATATTGTTGGGCTTTTATTCCTAGGATGAAGTGGCAGGAGTGGGGCCCCTCCAATATGATTAAGTGAAATATAGCATTGTATGTAACCAATGGGGAAAATATTATGTGTATGTGCTCCATGTAACCCTAATGATTTAACTCAAAGGCATCCTGGAGTATTTTGAAAGGGGCCTAAAGGGAAACTTTTGGGATTCGTTTCCCCATACGACTTGGCATTGTGGGCATGTTCATTTGTGATCCATGTGAATGATTTAGCGCTCTTGGCAGGTTGATTTGGTGACACATCCAGGTGGAACTTCCATGTAACATCGAAGGATTCTTCCCTTACAGTTCCAATGCGGGACTCTAAAGGAAATAATCAAGATTTTATTTCTTGGATGAAGTAGAATAGGGGGCTCACACGACATTCATGTTTGGAAGAGGGTCCACCCTTATAATATATATGTATATTTGTACATCTCATGAATATGAAAAAGAGATGAACGAGTTAATGGCAGATAATGTTATTATTTAGAGGGCCACACAGACACCATGTGGGGACCACATGGGAGCCACTTGACCAGTCTTGATGATGTGGCATGTGGATATTGGTTGAGTCTTTAATCAGTTATATATTTTGATCCGAGAGTCGGAATGAAGCAAAATTTGTACCATTGGAAAGGTCTGGACAACATGATCGTAATGATGTTGTCCATTTTAAGTTTTGAAGAGTTTTAAAATTCAACAAAATTAGACCCCATTTCCATAACTGGAATCTTGGAGATCATGTCAGTTGAGTAACTTCCTCCTTGTACCCTTAGTAGGGGCTAGGAATAGTAGAGGGTGTGTTACAGAGTGGTATCAGAGCTTCCACGTTCAACACTTGGATTGGATGGGCTCTATCACAGATGAAATGAATAGCGAATGTTTAATTCTAGACCTTTGGGAATAAATGGATACCATGTTACAGAATTAATAAAGCAATAGGTTCAATGCTTGGATATTTGGAGATAGGGTGGAGCTCTAGATATGAGTGTTGTAGATGAGTGTGGATGTGATTGCATGTTATTTATAGCATTTGATTGTGATTTGTACGTTGGTTGCAAGGATGTTTTGGTATGATTTATTTCATTGAAAAATATGATGATATTGCATTTGTTTGCTATTAGGCATCTTAAATGTCTATACAGTCTATCACAGTGACCATGGTTGCATTATTTCTTTAGTATTTTCTGAAATACCTACTTACTTTTGTGCATGATTTTTTAAGTGGTGTGTTCTTACACACTCTGGAAGAATGGGCATGTGAATGCTTATATGATACGAGGGATTTTGGGGAAATCCTTGTGTTGTTGGTGTTGCGTAGCATAGTTTGTTCATGTTGATTATATGTGTGTGTGTGTGTTGATTGGAGGGGAGAGTTCCATGGTTTGTAGGTTATATGACCGAGAACCTCAATGGATTTGAGGTATAGTGTTTTTGGTTTTAGTAGAGAGTCAACTGGTCTAATAATTTCTTATTGTAGGTGTTGGTTATAACACTATGACATTGTTGTATGATTGCTTGCATGTGCAAGTGGGTGTTGGGTGTATCCCTGTGTTTAAATGACTATGTGTTGATTCTAACATTTTTTTTCTCGGTAATAGCTAGCTAGTCTATTGTATTATATTTACAGGTAAGCTTTACATACAGTGAGACAGGTTGTCCAGGGCCAGCAGTGGCACCTTGGATAGCTTAACTTGATGCAAAAAGCTCCCTCGCAGGGGTAGCACCGACAAGACATTCCAACATTCCTCCAAAACTTGCTGAGGCAAAAGACCAAAAAGACATGACTACACCAGAGCATAGAACAGCGCTGAGCTAAACATGAACGAGACGGCCCACGCAGGGGCTTCCATCAAGAACTGACTGTGAACCTTGTCCATCAAAGAACTTATAGTGGACCTTGTCCAAACGTGAGACCGACATAAACAAGACAATATTAAAAACTGAAAATAAACAAACAAATTGACGAGCAAAACCCAAATACCCGCAGAGACCTTTAGCTTAGACCAGAGCCGAGAGAGAAAGGCATGTGCTGGTGCGTGCATCGGAGGATCAGTCTTCGGGTTCTTCTTCCACGATATATCTCCAACCTTGGCCCTCAGGGACTCCTTCCCAAATGGCCCATGGATCCTTTGCGGTGGCCTGAGGTTCCGGCTCCGGGGGATGAGAAGGGGCTTGCAGGATCTCTTTCCCAGAGGTGCCCGCCTCAATTGGTGGCTGCAACACAGGACTCTCCTCACCAATGCCCTCTGGAGGTGGCTCCGCCGAATCTGGTAGCTTTTCACCATCATTGCCCTCAGGAATTTTAGTGAAAAGAACTGAAATATGAGCATTGATACCTGCCTTATCCTTTGAGCTGCCCAGGGTGAACACGACTGAGCCGAATGCTGGAAGCACTGGCTCTCCTTCACTTGAGCTGCCAACCTCCATGAACTGCCCGGCTTGAATTGGTGTGGCTTTTGCCCTCCTGTAGCAGTAGCAGTAGCAGCAGTGATGGTGCTCATCTGCTGCAAGGGGGCGAGAGGATGAACCTCGCCCAGGTCCCCTTCTACTCGGTTGTCGTTCTCGCAGCTTTGCCATGGACTCCCCGTTGCCTCCCTCGTGTACCTGAAGTGAATTGTAATAACAAACACAGTGCGGACCTTGCCACAAACCACACACAGGCGTAATAACCACCGAGCAAACTTTGCTTGAGGGAGAAATTTCCCTTCTCGCATCCAATTTACTTCGATTGCGCCTGCACCGCCCCAGCTTCACCATACCAATGAGCTTGCATCGATTCACCTTCCCCTTGAAAACTTGCATCCTTCCCTCGATGAGAGCGAGCATTAACTGCGTCCTACATCCCCATCGTTTCACCCTGCTTGACATTGAATGCCCAGAGCTCGGGCAACTGAACAATATCCTTTGGCGGCGATATCCCATTAAACTGTATTGTTAGCACGGGGCGGCACATGCTGGGCATGTGGCTCGACCCCATCTGACGTGCCAGCACCCGCATCCGGGGATTCAGCGTCGCTTTGGAGGAGACTCTCACAGTCCTGAGTCTGTTGATTGCTTGCGATGATGTCCAAGTTTCCCGATAGGAAGGTTTGGTTACTTTCTACCCCGATATTGGCTAGGAGATCAACAATCTTATTACCTTCTCTTCTTGTGTGGTGAAAGGAGAGGGCTCTGTGATTGCGCACCTCATGAGCAATGTTGTTTAGCCTTGCTTCTAGTCTCCAACTGTTAGCAACTTTTCTGGCTTGAGAGCCATTCTGAATGCGCGTGGCCATGTTGATGAGGATTTGGGAATCACCCTCCACTATCAACGGTTGAAGATTGAGTCGCCTAGCTACTAGGAGCCCTTGCCAGAGTCCCTCCAACTCTGCGGAGTTATTGGTGTCCCATCCGATATTGCCGAAGTAGATTTGCAGGGGGGTTCCGTTGTGATTTCGAATAATACCTCCAAATCCTACTAGCCCAGGGTTGCCTTTAGAGGCTCCATCAAAGTTGAGTTTGTATGAGTTGATGGGTGGGGCAATCCAGCTTCTGACTTCCTTGATATTGCAATTCGTTGTCTGATGCATGGCATACTCTTGTGGCAGCTGCAGCTTCCAATTGTCGAGGATGTTTTTCTCATTGTCTGTGGTAGGGAGGTCCTCTTTTGTCCATGATCGAAGAAGCATAGTTTCTCTGATATTGCCATGCAGTCTACTCCAGATTTCCTCAATAGGCGAGCTCTGGTTTTTGAATATGCGCCTATTCCTTTCCTTCCAAATGTTCCATAATACTGTGCCCAGGATAATGTTCCACAGGTAGTTGAGAATCTCACAATCATAGGGGCTTTTTGACCACTGTCGGATGGTATCAATGATGTCGCCAGTTCCTTTGCATCTTTTTTGACATCTGAAGCCAACCTTCTCCCATAGCTGATTGGCGATTGAGCATGTATCCAGAAGATGCTGCAAGGTTTCCTCATTTTGAAAGCAGTTGTGGCATATCAAAGGACCTTGGAAATTGCGTCTCCTCAGCTTATCCCAGGTGAGAATCTTTTTGTGCCCAACCATCCAGAGGAAGTGGGAGATTTTGGGCCAAGCTTTGAAGCCCCAAATTCTCCCCCAGAGAGGATCCAGCCTGGTGGGGAAGTCGCCTATAAGATTATAGGCTTCGGAAGTGGAATAAGATCCTCTAGGTAGATAGCCCCATCTGAGTATGTCATCGCTGTTCTCATACCAGATGCTTCTCTTCTTTAACTCGTTCTCAAGTGCTGCTACTTCCTGAGTGCTTGTGATACTGGTTATCTGATTACTTGGTCACCATTTCCTGAATCCATTTTCCGTTTCCTGTTCCCAGAATCGATGGACGGTTGCCTGCTGCTGCTCCTGTCTGTTCGGAATGATCATTGCAGGAAGATCACTCGAGAGTTTGGACAATTGGTTCCAAGCGTCAGTCCAAAATCTAGCACTGTGACCATTCCTAATTTCCCAAAAGCTGTGCTTCTGAATGAGCTGATGATGCTGCTTGGCGGCATTCCAAATAAGTGACCCTTTGTTTGTGGGCGTGAATCTTATGAGCTCTGCTTGGGGCATGTTGTTGGTATATTTGGATGTCCATATTTTAGCCCATAGCTTATCTAGATTAGTCACCCATTGCCACCATATTTTGGCGTTCATGATGGTGTTGCTGTACTCTGGATCTCTAAGTCCTATGCCGCCTTTGATTTTGGGCCTGCAGACAGTATCCCATTTCACAAGTGCCCATTTGCAGTTAGTGGCTGAGCTTCCCCACAAAAAGTCACACTACAGGTTTCTCAACCTTTTTAATACCCACTTTGGTGCAGCAAGGATAGAAAAAAGATAGAGAGGCATGGCTTGGAGGATGGATTTAATAAGCACAACCTGACTAGCTAGATTGAGGGAGCGGTGAGTCCATAGATTGAGTTTTGAATCGAGCTTCTCAAGAAGAGTGCGCCAAGCAAGCTGCTTTAAGGCCGAGGCAGTGAGGGGAGCTCCAAGGTACATGGATGGGAGAGAGGCGGTGTGGAAGCCTAGGATACGGGAAACGGCAGATTTAACCGACGGAGGGGTGTGGAAGAAGAAGATTTGTGATTTGGAGCAATTGACTTGGGTGCCAGAGGCTTCAGAGAAGTCGTTGAGCAGGGATTTCAAACAAGAGGCTTCCTGAACCGAGGGATAACCATAGAGCATGGTGTCATCAACAAATTGCTAATGAGAGGAGGCCGGGGAATTGTAGATAGAGATTCCTCTGAGCTGATTAGAATGGAGGGCCTGCTTGATGTGTCTGCCAAGTCCTTCAGCCATTATCACAAATAGGAAAGGGGAGAGGGGGTCCCCTTGTCTTATGCCTCTGGAGGGTTTAAAAGGGCGGGAGGGAAAACCATTGACAAGGATGGAGAAATGAGTGGAGGTGATAAGGCTCATGATCCAGCGAAACCAAGTGGAGCAAAAGCCAAAAGCTTTCAACATATGTTGAATATAAGACCAGCTGAGCTTGTCGAAAGCTTTGGAGAGATCAAGTTTGAGTAACATACCAGCTTGCTTGGATTGCTTGAGTGAATGAATGATTTCATGCGTGAGGATAATGCCATCCATTATCTGTCTGCCTTCGACATAACCCGACTGCTCCGGAGAGATGAGCATGGGTAGAAGAGGTTTTAACCTGTTAGCAATAACTTTGGATATGACTTTATAAATGACGTTACAGAGAGCAATGGGCCTGAATTTATCAGGTGTAATGGAGTTTTCCTCTTTGGGGATGAGAGTAATGAAAGTGGAGTTGAGGGAGGGGAGAAGCCATCGCAGAGCTCTGGATTCCTCTACTATTTGCCAAACCTCCATTTTAATCAAATCCTAGAAAGCATGAAAAAACGTGGTCGTGAAACCATTTGGTCCGGGGGCCTTACCTTCTTTGAGCTGCGCCATTGCCTCATCTACCTCCTGGATAAGAATTGGGCGCATGAGTAACTCGTTGTGTTCCTCTGTGACAAGCTTAGGAATATTGTTGGTTATTTTTCCAATCGCCCGTTGCCGATCCACTGCCTGCTCTTGGTGTACCTACTGGAAATGATTGAGGAGAATTTCTTCTATTTCCTCATGCTCCTCAACTTTTGCCCCTTCTTGGTTCTGGATGAAAGGAATCTTATTATGCATCCTTCTCTGCACTGTAGTTCTATGGAAGAACTTGGTGTTGCGCTCTCCTTCTTTTAGCCATCTGACCCTTGATTTTTGCCTCCAATAAATTTCCTCCTGCTTTCTTCTTTCTTCAAGCTGATTGTGTATGTGTCGTTCTTTGTCCAAGGTTGCCTCCGTGTGCCTAGTATTAATTATTTTCTGATGGAGATCCCTTAGCTCCTTATTGAGCTCCTGTTGCGCCTCAAAAATATTCCCGAAGGTCTCCCGATTCCAGCGTTTTAGGTGACTTTTTAGAAATCGCAATTTCTGCTGTAGCTGGTACATTTTTGAGCCCTCTGGTGGGATGAAGGAGGCCCATATGGTTCTAACGAAGTCCTTGAATGCTAGATGTGTTAGCCAAAATCCCTCAAAATGGAAAGGTCTTTTGGTTCGATCCCCTGGTCGCTGCCATTGCAAAGCGATCGGCCAGTGATCCGACCCAGAGTGGGCCAAGATTGCAGCAGTGAGATCACCTCCAAGATGCACCGCATTATCCGAGATCAGGAAGCGATCTAGTTTAGAAGCAATCTGATGCTTGCCACCTCTGCAATTGCTCCAGGTGAAAGTGCCATTACAGAATGGTATATCTATGAGAGAGGCGTTTTGGATGAAGTCCTTGAAGCGATCTACTTCAGGTTCCAATCTGGTTCTGCCTCCTATCTTGTCCTCTATTTTGGTTATCATGTTGAAGTCCCCTGCAACGATCCAAAGTGGATGTTGCCAATTTGAGCTTAGCGCTTCAATGGTGTTGAGGAGCGCTCTTTTACTTCCAGTGTCCTGCGGAAAATAGACGTTGGATAGGTTACCATGTATGTTGGTGCCTAGAATGTGAAAGGCGGCTTGAATGAGGTGATGGGAGGTGTGGAAATCGGTGAGCGATACAGCTTGGGTGTTCCAAGCTATTGCAAGCCCACCAGAGGCTCCCGTAGCATCCACAACAACAGATCGGCATCCTGGCCAGGCCTTTGAGAGTATGCGACCCAGTGTAGTACTATTGCATTTGGTTTCTTGGCGGAAACACATCTGCGGATTTTCCATCTTGATCATGTTTTTTAACATCCTATATTTTCCTGGGCTATTAAGCCCTCTTAAATTCTAGGATACAAGCTTCATGGTTCAACTAGTTTGGGCAGGGTTGTAGTACTTCGTCAGCTTCGCATATCTACTGGAGTCCACCAGGAGTTTTCCGATCTCTATTGTTCTGTGGAGATCTTTCTTCCTCCCTCTTTTTTTGGTTTCCTTTGGACGCAAGCTGCCATCCCAAGTGCTGCCAGGTTGTATGCCTAGTTGGTGTTGGTGGAAAGCTCTGGAGATGACCACTTCCAACTTTTCTAGATCTGTCTCAGAGATGGATTCATATGCCTTTTTTTTGCAAGCTAGCTCCAGTTCAATGATATCCAGACCGTGTAGATCTATGCTTTCTGGCTCTTCCTCCATTTTTTGCACTTGACTGGTTTCCTCTTGCTTGGTCTCTGAGTCCTGCGGGGGGATTGTCTTCCCATCCACCTCCATTTCCTTTGGGATCTCTGCTGTGTCTTTCGGATGCCTGCTTAAGATGGTCGGGATGATCATGGGAGATTTAGACTTGGGTGGGGGGATGGATGGAAGGGGGTGGGTGGAAGAGGAAGGGCGAGCAGGGATACCATCAGTATCAAGGGGTTGATCATCTGAGAAATCTCCTAGAATGTCAAATCTATTCTTGGAAGCGGGATGCTGGGATTTGGTAGGCTGGGGTTTGGACCCATTCTGAGGCTTTTTATGCGAGCGCTTCCTACTAGGGACTCTGGTGAAACCATCCTGAGATGGGGATTCAGACGATTCATAGGAGTTGGCTTTGGCATTGAGAGGGCAATCTCGAAACAGATGCCCCAGTGCATGGCATCTCCTGCACCTGAAAGGCACATGCTCATAATCGAGAGGCTGGATCCACTCCTCGTCGCGATGGGCAAGGGTAACTGACTCAGGTAGAGCTTCATTCAGACGGATAAAGACACATATTCTTGCATAGGAGATATACTTACAGGTTTTTGTTTCGTCTGCTGCCCTGATGTATTCTCCCACCCCGTTTCCTATGCCCTTTAAACAATCTTCTTCCCAGTATTCATCGGGGAGTGAGTATAATCGGATCCATACTGGTGCCCAAGTGAGATCTTCCTTGTCAGGGTTGAATCTGGGCATCCAGTCCCTCATGTAGAGACCTGCCGAGTTGAAGAAATACGGTCCTCCTCCTAGGACCCTGTATTTGTCTTCTAGGTAAAAAAAGATGGCAGTGAAGAAGCCCTTTGGTCCCAGCTGGAGAGTGACATCTCCCTTAGGCTTCCATTTTGCCGCAATCCAACCATTTAAGGCTCGTTCGGTTGGCCAAAACCCTATGAATTTTCCAATGATAGCGTGATCTTTCATAAACTCTATCCTTCTATCAATCTTATCTCCGGGCAGTTCTATTCGCAGCCTTTCTTTGGCTACAGGTCGACAGGTAGATGAAGTGACCTTCGGGTTGTTCGCCTGAGTCTCTTGTTCTTCTGGTGGATCATTGTCATTTCCTTGTTTCTTTTTCCCTTTGCTGAGAATGTCCGGATCAACAGATCCAAAGATGACCTCAGGCCCTGGGCTGTGCAGTGAGGGGGAGGGCTTTGACGCCCCCCCTTGAGGCGGAACCATTGTCCTTCGCTAATCCCCTTCAGCGCTGTCACGCTGCAGAGAATCCTAAACAGAGCCTGAACTCGATCCTCGTTACTGTTGGCGCCGTCAAGGGTTTCTTCCTCAGAACCCTAGCTCTCCCGTTCGCTCCATGAGACAATAAAAATATGAAAGGTAGTGGGCTTGGCCCGGTTTAGACTAACTACTCGCACGACGAGCTACGACCTTGCTCGGGATCGAACACAAGACCAGTCCGTCATGACGAGGCCGACTTTACCACTACGCCGCCTCCACGACCTTGTGTTGATTCTAACATTACCTGCATATACATTATACATTTCATAAATGTGAAAACTATAAATTATAAATAATAATAAAATGGCAGATGCTTATATGTTAAATGGTTCTTAACTGACCTTTGGGATTGAAGATGCTTCGTTGTTGTTGGCCTTGGTAAGAGGTTGATTGTAATTAATGTCGATAAGTCTTGGTAACAAATTGATTTTAAACTTGTGAATGAATGATTATAAACAAAACAATGTAAACTTTGAAACGGGAATTATAAACTCAAAACAAGAACTCTGCCAAAAAAACATGAAAAACAGTGCTAAAAACAAAAAGCGTGTATACTAGAATAATGGTCCTTTTTTTTTTTTTTTTTTCTTCTTCTTCTTCTTCTTCTTCTTCTTTCTTTTTTTTTTTTTATTTTTTTTTTTTTTTTTGATTACTCGGGTCAATTTTGAACATGCTTTAAAAATGACAGTGAGAACGAATTTTTTGTGCAAAAAACAACCTAAAAATGAAAAGTGTTAATAATGGAACGATGGATCCAGTAAAAATGAATTTTTATGTGCAAAAATTGTGCAAAAAACACCCTCAAAATGAAAAGTGTTGATGCTGGAATAACACCTTCTTTTTTTTAGGTAAATTTTCAACATTTTGAAATAATGGTGTAAAATATTTTGTTATGACTCCAAAAAACAATAAAATTAAAAAAAATGAATCAATCATAAAAATGTAAAAAAAAACAAAACAAAACAAAATTAACCTATAAAATATAAGAATTAAAAAATTAAAAAAATTTAAAGAAATAAATAATAAGAAAAACATA
>APFE030875425.1:40959-52255 GCA_000404065.3 Pinus taeda
ACAGGTTGTATTTACCTGGCTGAAAGAAAAGTGCATCTCATCTGATATGGAAGATGCTTTTAGAGATGAGAATAAACAAGTAATAGGCTCTCCGGAAGGATTTCTATCTTCAAAGGCTGCTACAAAAGTGGGCCAGAGTGGAGAAAGTTCCAGTAGACAGGATTGTTGTAAGATGATGTGCAAGAGGTCACATGTAGCGACAAATAATCATGTCGATAATCATGCTGATGCTGTGGTTCTGTTTCTAATTGACGAGATAATACACTGGCATAATGCAATCAGAAAGGAATTAAAGGAAATTGCAGAGGAGGCACGACAAATACAATTTTCAGGAGATTTTTCGAATTTGTCCTCATTTAATGACCGTTTACAGTTCCTTGCAGAAGTTTGCATTTTTCATAGTATTGCAGAGGACAAAGTTGTTTTCCCAACATCAGCACCCTAAAAACACTCTCTCACCAGTCCAAGAGACATAATTAGCACTTCGCCCTATGAAGTGACTTCACTTGTCGTTGTTAGAATATACAAATGCCTTGAGTCTTTCACTAGATCTATAACCAGGCTGTGAATTTATCGGTTCAACTAAAAAACACCATTTTCTATAAGAAATTCTATGACAGATAAATCAAATTATTATTGACTGTAAATTTCCATTGTATATGATTATTTGCTATAGAATATTCCAGAACGAGGTCGAAACAATTCATCCAACGCCATTTGGCATGTGAATCAATGGAACTCAGGAATAATTGATCCCACACAATGAGAGGATGCAAATTATCAGTCAGTTACCGGCACTTTCATTGACCATCCACCTGAAATAATTTCTTAGCAGCCAACATTTCTAGCAATGACTCACTGTAGTTCGAACCTGGCACAATTGTTGTATTCCTGGATAACAAGCGTATGCATAGACGATGAAGTGTCAGCAAGAATGAGTTTGAACGTAGACTGAGAAGCCGCCAGCAGTGCTACCCTCGGTGGTAAGGCCTACTCCATGGACGCCGGCCTCCAGGTACACGGGAAATGTGCAGTTCAACACTGGTATGAACTTATTTGAAACAGCAGTGAACGTATTTGTTTGAAATAGCATTCAAAACGTTCATAACCAGCGTTTCAAAATTTTCATAACCAGCGTATGTCAATTCAATAGCGTAACGCCATACCATGTCAGCCCACAACGCGCCATCAACACGATTTCATTTCAATTCAGCGCAGTTAAACGCATCATCATAGAGGACAGAGGACAGAGGCGTTCAGTGGATTAGTTGAGAATGACAGAGGACAGCGCTCAGTGGACAGTGGCAGAGCAGCGCTGGAAGGACAGAGGCGGTGGTCAGAACAGCTTGGACAGCGCTGGTCAAGGAATAATGCACAGAGAATAATGGACAACACTTCTTTTAGGAACGTTCATGGGCAGTGAGGCAGAGAAACGTTCAAGTGAATATGGCAGAAATAAACTGCACAAAAAGGCCAACAAATGGCTCAAATTAATTATGTAGGGCAGGAATACGCCTGCTATGATACCATGTTAAACACACATGGTGAGCGAGAACAAATAGGAAAGATAAAACATGCAATACCGCCTTGGAGGTTCCACCGAGATTCATGGTGCCGTAGCAGAGATCCCATGAGTTTTCAAAGGGTCGATGAGATATGAATATAGGTGATTAATAACGAATGAAGTAAATTTCATTCATGTAATGAATGTTGTGAGATTTATGTTAAATATTTCTTATCTGAGTCACTTCTCCTTCTTTAATCTAAAAAAGCGCAAAACTGGCCCAAATGGTTGATTCTCTTGTCCTCCTTTAATCTAAAAAAAAGGCGCAAAGGCACAAAGTGGCCCAAATGGTCGATTTTTTCATGTTTTAGCATCTCGGCTCCACACACATCATCGAAATTCGACTACAATATCTTATTTTTTCATATTATTCCATTATATTAAAATTCCACATTCATCTAAATCTTTATCAGTATACCTCACCATATGATTCAAAAAGTGCTAATATGCCAACCAAGAAAATTGGTGCTTAAATTGTCAGCTACCATCAATGACACTTTTGTAGTCCTCCTCACAATATACATACTCTAATAATCTATTTTTTCCTAAAATAATAGGCGAAAATAATTTTGGATATATTATATATATATATATTATATATATATATAATATATATATTATATTATATATAATATATATATATAATTTAGACATGCTGAGGTATTTTAATAAAGTTAATTTTTTCTTAATTCGAGTTTTTGTGACGAATAATATTTAAAAATAATTTTTCTAAATTAACCACACTAGCAATTTTTAGGTCAACATTTCAAACAAATCAATCTGGTTCATCAACAAAAATAAATAAATAATCTGATCTATCAAAAAGATTAAATACTCTAAAGACTCAGAAAAAAAATGTAAAAGCATCAATAAATCAACCAATAATATTCAAATAAACCAAACCAAAACATTTGTAACAACAAAATTAATCCTCTACAAACTCAAAAATATTATAATACTCTATAACTTATATAAGTATTTATTTAAATATTTAATAGATATCAATTAATTACTTAAAAATATAATAATTATAAAAATAATCATTAAAAAATAAAATAAATTAAATAATATAAATATACCTTCAATATTTATTAAACTTGTTAGAGGGATAATATATTGTTTTAATCACCTCATACAAATTAAAAAATATATAATTAAAGGAATATATATGCTTAAAGAATTAAAAGAAACAAAAGAAAAAAACATATTTCAATAATCTCTATAATGAAACTTGGAAATATTATAATACTCTATCTAAAATTTTTAACTTATATATAATTTCAAAAATTACAATATGAATAAAAGAACTAAAAGAAATAATGGAAAACAAATATATATATATATATATAATATATATATTCATATATATATTATTATAATCATATATATATATATAATTATACCCTGCTATTTCATAGTATGAGATACAGAAGATAATAAATAAATAAATTAAAATTTAAAAATTCAAAGATTCATGGATAGATATAGTTAAAATGCATGTGTAAATAAATATAATATATTATATTTTACTTGGTAAAAGCTAGCTAGTCTATTGTATTATATTTACAGGAAAACTTTACATACAGTGAGACACGCTGTCCAGGGCCAGCAGTGGCACCTTGGATAGCTTAACTTGATGCAAAAAGCTCCCTCGCAGGGGTAGCACCTACAGGACATTCCAACATTCCTCCAAAACTTGCTGAGGCAAAAGACCAAAAAGACATGACTACACCAGAGCATAGAACAACGCTGAGCTAAACATGAACGGGACGTCCCACGCAGGGGATTCCATCAAAAACTGACTGTGAAACTTGTCCATCAAAGAAATTGCAGTGGACCTTGTCCAAACGCGAGATCGACATAAACAAGACAATATTAAAAACTGAAAATAAACAAACACAGTGACGAGCAAAACCCAAATACCCGCAGAGACCTTTAGCTTAGACCAGAGCCGAGAGAGAAAGGCATGTGCTGGTGCGTGCATCGGAGGATCAGTCTTCGGGCTCTTCTTCCACGATATATCTCCAACCTTGGCCCTCAGGGACTCCTTCCCAAATGGCCCATGGATCCTTTACGGTGGCCTGAGGTTCCGGCTCCGGGGGATGAGAAGGGGCTTGCAGGATCTCTTTCCCAGAGGTGCCCGCCTCAATTGGTGGCTGCAACACAGGACTCTCCTCACCAATGCCCTCTGGAGGTGGCTCCGCCGAACCTGGTAGCTTTCCACCATCATTGCCCTCAGGAATTTTAGTGAAAAGAACTGAAATATGAGCATTGATACCTGCCTTATCCTTTGAGCTGCCCAGGGTGAACCGACTGAGCCGAATGCTGGAAGCATTGGCTCTCCTTCACTTGAGCTGCCAACCTCCATGAACTGCCCGGCTTGAATTGGTGTGGCTTTTGCCCTCCTGTAGCAGTAGCAGCAGCAACAGTGATAGTGCTCATCTGCTGCAGGGGGGCGAGAGGATGAACCTCGCCCAGGTCCCCTTCTGCTCGGTTGCCGTTCTCACAGCTTTGCCATGGACTCCCTGTTGCCTCCCTCGTGTACCTGAAGTGAATTGTAATAACAAACACAGTGCAGACCTTGCCACAAACCACACACAGGCGTAATAACCACCGAGCAAACTTTGCCCGAGGGAGAAATTTCCCTTCTCGCATCCAATTTACTTCGATTGCCCTTAAATTGCTGCTCCCACCTGAGGCAATTACTTGAGTTGCAGCGACGGAATGCCAAGACTGCGAATTGAGGTGGTAAAACATCCACCCGTCTAGAATTCCTCTGCGTCTGCATCGCCCCAGCTTCACCATACCAATGAGCTTGCATCGATTCACCTTCCCCTTGAAAACTTGCATCCTTCCCTCGATGAGAGCAAGCATTAACTGCGTCCTGCATCCCCATTGTTTCACCCTGCTCGGCATTGAATGCCCAAAGCTCGGGCAACTGAACAATATCCTTTGGCGGCGATATCCCATTAAACTGTATTGTTAGCACGGGGCGGCACATGCTGGGCATGTGGCTCGACCCCATCTGACGTGCCAGCACCCGCATCCGGGGATTCAACGTCGCTTTGGAGGATACTCTCACAGTCCTGAGTCTGTTGATTGCTTGGGATGATGTCCAAGTTTCCCGATAGGAAGGTTTGGTTACTTTCTACCCCGATATTGGCTAGGAGATCAACAATCTTATTACCTTCTCTTCTTTTGTGGTGAAAGGAGAGGGCTCTGTGATTGCGCAACTCATGAGTAATGTTGTTTAGCCTTGCTTCTAGTCTCCAACTGTCAACAACTTTTCTGGCTTGAGAGCCATTCTGAATGCGCGTGGCCATGTTGATGAGGATCTCGGAATCGCCCTCCACTATCAACGGTTGAAGATTGAGTCGCCTAGCTACTAGGAGCCCTTGCCAGAGTCCCTCCAACTCCGCAGAGTTATTGGTGTCCCATCCGATATTGTCGAAGTAGATCTGCAGGGGGGTTCCGTTGTGATTTCGAATAATACCTCCAAATCCTGCTGGCCCAGGGTTGCCTTTAGAGGCTCCATCAAAGTTGAGTTTGTATGAGTTGATGGGTGGGGCAATCCAGCTTCTGACTTCCTTGATATTGCAATTCGTTGTCTGATGCATGGCATACTCTTGTGGCAGCTGCAACATCCAATTGTCGAGGATGTTTTTCTCATTGTCTGTGGTAGGGAGGTCCTCTTTTGTCCATGATCGAAGAAGCATAGTTTCTCTGAGATTGCCATGCAGTCTACTCTAGATTTCCTCAATAGGCGAGCTTTGGTTTTTGAATATGCGCCTATTCCTTTCCTTCCAAATGTTCCATAATACTGTGCCCGGGATAATGTTCCACAGGTAGTTGATAATCTCACAATCATAGGGGACTTTCGGCCACTGTCGGATGGTATCAATGATGTTGCCAGTTCCTTTGCATCTTTTTTGACATCTGAAGCCAACCTTCTCCCATAGCTGATTGGCGATTGAGCATGTATCCAGAAGATGCTGCAAGGTTTCCTCATTTTGAAAGCAGTTGTGGCATATCGAAGGACCTTGGAAATTGCGTCTCCTCAGCTTATCCCAGGTGAGAATATTTTTGTGCCCAACCATCCAGAGGAAGTGGGAGATTTTGGGCCAAGCTTTGAAGCCCCAAATTCTCCCCCAGAGAGGATCTAGCCTCGTGGGGAAGTCGCCTATAAGATTATAGGCTTCGGAAGTGGAATAAGATCCTCTAGGTAGATAGCCCCATCTGAGTATGTCATCGCTGTTCTCATACCGGATGCTTCTCTTCTTTAACTCGTTCTCAAGTGCTGCTACTTCCTGAGTGCTTGTGATACTGGTTATCTGATTACTTGGTCGCCATTTCCTGAATCCATTTTCCGTTTCCTGTTCCCAGAATCGATGGACGGTTGCCTGCTGCTGCTCCTGTCTGTTTGGAATGATCATTGAAGGAAGATCACTCGAGAGTTTGGGCAATTGGTTCCAAGCGTCAGTCCAAAATCTAGCACTGTGACCATTCCTAATTTCCCAAAAGCTGTGCTTCTGAATGAGCTGATGATGCTGCTTGGCGGCATTCCAAATAAGTGACCCTTTGTTTGTGGGCGTGAATCTTATGAGCTCTGCTTGGGGCATGTTGTTGGTATATTTGGATGTCCATATTTTAGCCCATAGCTTATCTAGATTAGTCACCCATTGCCACCATATTTTGGCGTTCATGATGGTGTTGCTGTACTCTGGATCTCTAAGTCCTATGCCGCCTTTGATTTTGGGCCTGCAGACAGTATCCCATTTCACAAGTGCCCATTTGCAGTTAGTGGCTGAGCTTCCCCACAAAAAGTCACACTACAGGTTTCTCAACCTTTTTAATACCCACTTTGGTGCAGCAAGGATAGAAAAAAGATAGAGAGGCATGGCTTGGAGGATGGATTTAATAAGCACAACCTGACTAGCTAGATTGAGGGAGCGGTGAGTCCATAGATTGAGTTTTGAATCGAGCTTCTCAAGAAGAGTGCGCCAAGCAAGCTGCTTTAAGGCCGAGGCAGTGAGGGGAGCTCCAAGGTACATGGATGGGAGAGAGGCGGTGTGGAAGCCTAGGATACGGGAAACGGCAGATTTAACCGACGGAGGGGTGTGGAAGAAGAAGATTTGTGATTTGGAGCAATTGACTTGGGTGCCAGAGGCTTCAGAGAAGTCGTTGAGCAGGGATTTCAAACAAGAGGCTTCCTGAACCGAGGGATAACCATAGAGCATGGTGTCATCAACAAATTGCTAATGAGAGGAGGCCGGGGAATTGTAGATAGAGATTCCTCTGAGCTGATTAGAATGGAGGGCCTGCTTGATGTGTCTGCCAAGTCCTTCAGCCATTATCACAAATAGGAAAGGGGAGAGGGGGTCCCCTTGTCTTATGCCTCTGGAGGGTTTAAAAGGGCGGGAGGGAAAACCATTGACAAGGATGGAGAAATGAGTGGAGGTGATAAGGCTCATGATCCAGCGAAACCAAGTGGAGCAAAAGCCAAAAGCTTTCAACATATGTTGAATATAAGACCAGCTGAGCTTGTCGAAAGCTTTGGAGAGATCAAGTTTGAGTAACATACCAGCTTGCTTGGATTGCTTGAGTGAATGAATGATTTCATGCGTGAGGATAATGCCATCCATTATCTGTCTGCCTTCGACATAACCCGACTGCTCCGGAGAGATGAGCATGGGTAGAAGAGGTTTTAACCTGTTAGCAATAACTTTGGATATGACTTTATAAATGACGTTACAGAGAGCAATGGGCCTGAATTTATCAGGTGTAATGGAGTTTTCCTCTTTGGGGATGAGAGTAATGAAAGTGGAGTTGAGGGAGGGGAGAAGCCATCGCAGAGCTCTGGATTCCTCTACTATTTGCCAAACCTCCATTTTAATCAAATCCTAGAAAGCATGAAAAAACGTGGTCGTGAAACCATTTGGTCCGGGGGCCTTACCTTCTTTGAGCTGCGCCATTGCCTCATCTACCTCCTGGATAAGAATTGGGCGCATGAGTAACTCGTTGTGTTCCTCTGTGACAAGCTTAGGAATATTGTTGGTTATTTTTCCAATCGCCCGTTGCCGATCCACTGCCTGCTCTTGGTGTACCTACTGGAAATGATTGAGGAGAATTTCTTCTATTTCCTCATGCTCCTCAACTTTTGCCCCTTCTTGGTTCTGGATGAAAGGAATCTTATTATGCATCCTTCTCTGCACTGTAGTTCTATGGAAGAACTTGGTGTTGCGCTCTCCTTCTTTTAGCCATCTGACCCTTGATTTTTGCCTCCAATAAATTTCCTCCTGCTTTCTTCTTTCTTCAAGCTGATTGTGTATGTGTCGTTCTTTGTCCAAGGTTGCCTCCGTGTGCCTAGTATTAATTATTTTCTGATGGAGATCCCTTAGCTCCTTATTGAGCTCCTGTTGCGCCTCAAAAATATTCCCGAAGGTCTCCCGATTCCAGCGTTTTAGGTGACTTTTTAGAAATCGCAATTTCTGCTGTAGCTGGTACATTTTTGAGCCCTCTGGTGGGATGAAGGAGGCCCATATGGTTCTAACGAAGTCCTTGAATGCTAGATGTGTTAGCCAAAATCCCTCAAAATGGAAAGGTCTTTTGGTTCGATCCCCTGGTCGCTGCCATTGCAAAGCGATCGGCCAGTGATCCGACCCAGAGTGGGCCAAGATTGCAGCAGTGAGATCACCTCCAAGATGCACCGCATTATCCGAGATCAGGAAGCGATCTAGTTTAGAAGCAATCTGATGCTTGCCACCTCTGCAATTGCTCCAGGTGAAAGTGCCATTACAGAATGGTATATCTATGAGAGAGGCGTTTTGGATGAAGTCCTTGAAGCGATCTACTTCAGGTTCCAATCTGGTTCTGCCTCCTATCTTGTCCTCTATTTTGGTTATCATGTTGAAGTCCCCTGCAACGATCCAAAGTGGATGTTGCCAATTTGAGCTTAGCGCTTCAATGGTGTTGAGGAGCGCTCTTTTACTTCCAGTGTCCTGCGGAAAATAGACGTTGGATAGGTTACCATGTATGTTGGTGCCTAGAATGTGAAAGGCGGCTTGAATGAGGTGATGGGAGGTGTGGAAATCGGTGAGCGATACAGCTTGGGTGTTCCAAGCTATTGCAAGCCCACCAGAGGCTCCCGTAGCATCCACAACAACAGATCGGCATCCTGGCCAGGCCTTTGAGAGTATGCGACCCAGTGTAGTACTATTGCATTTGGTTTCTTGGCGGAAACACATCTGCGGATTTTCCATCTTGATCATGTTTTTTAACATCCTATATTTTCCTGGGCTATTAAGCCCTCTTAAATTCTAGGATACAAGCTTCATGGTTCAACTAGTTTGGGCAGGGTTGTAGTACTTCGTCAGCTTCGCATATCTACTGGAGTCCACCAGGAGTTTTCCGATCTCTATTGTTCTGTGGAGATCTTTCTTCCTCCCTCTTTTTTTGGTTTCCTTTGGACGCAAGCTGCCATCCCAAGTGCTGCCAGGTTGTATGCCTAGTTGGTGTTGGTGGAAAGCTCTGGAGATGACCACTTCCAACTTTTCTAGATCTGTCTCAGAGATGGATTCATATGCCTTTTTTTTGCAAGCTAGCTCCAGTTCAATGATATCCAGACCGTGTAGATCTATGCTTTCTGGCTCTTCCTCCATTTTTTGCACTTGACTGGTTTCCTCTTGCTTGGTCTCTGAGTCCTGCGGGGGGATTGTCTTCCCATCCACCTCCATTTCCTTTGGGATCTCTGCTGTGTCTTTCGGATGCCTGCTTAAGATGGTCGGGATGATCATGGGAGATTTAGACTTGGGTGGGGGGATGGATGGAAGGGGGTGGGTGGAAGAGGAAGGGCGAGCAGGGATACCATCAGTATCAAGGGGTTGATCATCTGAGAAATCTCCTAGAATGTCAAATCTATTCTTGGAAGCGGGATGCTGGGATTTGGTAGGCTGGGGTTTGGACCCATTCTGAGGCTTTTTATGCGAGCGCTTCCTACTAGGGACTCTGGTGAAACCATCCTGAGATGGGGATTCAGACGATTCATAGGAGTTGGCTTTGGCATTGAGAGGGCAATCTCGAAACAGATGCCCCAGTGCATGGCATCTCCTGCACCTGAAAGGCACATGCTCATAATCGAGAGGCTGGATCCACTCCTCGTCGCGATGGGCAAGGGTAACTGACTCAGGTAGAGCTTCATTCAGACGGATAAAGACACATATTCTTGCATAGGAGATATACTTACAGGTTTTTGTTTCGTCTGCTGCCCTGATGTATTCTCCCACCCCGTTTCCTATGCCCTTTAAACAATCTTCTTCCCAGTATTCATCGGGGAGTGAGTATAATCGGATCCATACTGGTGCCCAAGTGAGATCTTCCTTGTCAGGGTTGAATCTGGGCATCCAGTCCCTCATGTAGAGACCTGCCGAGTTGAAGAAATACGGTCCTCCTCCTAGGACCCTGTATTTGTCTTCTAGGTAAAAAAAGATGGCAGTGAAGAAGCCCTTTGGTCCCAGCTGGAGAGTGACATCTCCCTTAGGCTTCCATTTTGCCGCAATCCAACCATTTAAGGCTCGTTCGGTTGGCCAAAACCCTATGAATTTTCCAATGATAGCGTGATCTTTCATAAACTCTATCCTTCTATCAATCTTATCTCCGGGCAGTTCTATTCGCAGCCTTTCTTTGGCTACAGGTCGACAGGTAGATGAAGTGACCTTCGGGTTGTTCGCCTGAGTCTCTTGTTCTTCTGGTGGATCATTGTCATTTCCTTGTTTCTTTTTCCCTTTGCTGAGAATGTCCGGATCAACAGATCCAAAGATGACCTCAGGCCCTGGGCTGTGCAGTGAGGGGGAGGGCTTTGACGCCCCCCCTTGAGGCGGAACCATTGTCCTTCGCTAATCCCCTTCAGCGCTGTCACGCTGCAGAGAATCCTAAACAGAGCCTGAACTCGATCCTCGTTACTGTTGGCGCCGTCAAGGGTTTCTTCCTCAGAACCCTAGCTCTCCCGTTCGCTCCATGAGACAATAAAAATATGAAAGGTAGTGGGCTTGGCCCGGTTTAGACTAACTACTCGCACGACGAGCTACGACCTTGCTCGGGATCGAACACAAGACCAGTCCGTCATGACGAGGCCGACTTTACCACTACGCCGCCTCCACGACCTTGTGTTGATTCTAACATTACCTGCATATACATTATACATTTCATAAATGTGAAAACTATAAATTATAAATAATAATAAAATGGCAGATGCTTATATGTTAAATGGTTCTTAACTGACCTTTGGGATTGAAGATGCTTCGTTGTTGTTGGCCTTGGTAAGAGGTTGATTGTAATTAATGTCGATAAGTCTTGGTAACAAATTGATTTTAAACTTGTGAATGAATGATTATAAACAAAACAATGTAAACTTTGAAACGGGAATTATAAACTCAAAACAAGAACTCTGCCAAAAAAACATGAAAAACAGTGCTAAAAACAAAAAGCGTGTATACTAGAATAATGGTCCTTTTTTTTTTTTTTTTGTTATCGGGTCAATTTTGAACATGCTTTAAAAATGACAGTGAGAACGAATTTTTTGTGCAAAAAACAACCTAAAAATGAAAAGTGTTAATAATGGAACGATGGATCCAGTAAAAATGAATTTTTATGTGCAAAAATTGTGCAAAAAACACCCTCAAAATGAAAAGTGTTGATGCTGGAATAACACCTTCTTTTTTTTAGGTAAATTTTCAA
>APFE030875425.1:53745-66750 GCA_000404065.3 Pinus taeda
TTTGTTAAATTTAGAAAATAATTATTTACATTTCATACATTAGAAAATTTAAAGTCAAAAAATAGGTCTTTTAAAGAAAGTGTCTAATCTAGAATCACCATTTTTTTAAATCAGCATGCATATTACTAACATTCTAAAACGTAATGTACATAAAAAAATTTAAAGTGCCAAAAACTATGCTCTAAAAAGAATATGGGTATTCTGCATCCCCCTTTTCAAAATCGGGTCACTATTTTGCTATCTCTACGAAACGGGTAACAGTATCAGTGCCCGTTTCAAAGTTTACATTGTTACAAATTGATATATACATGTGCATATAAATTCTTATTTTTGAAAACTATGTTGAGATATAAAGTATGCCTAAATTATGTCTTGGATTTTCAGACATGTGACTAATAAGTAATCGAGATATATGTGCAACTGCAACACAACATGCTTCGTATAACATGACAGGGAAGCAGCTAATGTGTAATTTGCATTGATGATGTTAATAGCTAAATGTATGTGGTAGCGCATAAAGAGACTCAATACAGTAAGAAAAGAGTATCTCGTAAGAACTCTCAGACACTTGAGACGTTGGATATAAAAATAGAAGAGAGGGAACAAGATTGGAATTCCCTCAAGAAGCTATGATAAGCATAGAAGGAATTCCTCCTAGGAGAAATTAGAGGGGTGCCACAAATCTAAAAGGTCGCCATGAAATCTTGAAGAAGGCTTGGGCTGAGTTTTATTCATGGAGCATTAAAAAACACTGGAAATCATGGGGATTGAGTTATTGAGGTCATTTAATATTTTATGTTTTTGTGCTTCTTGATTGATTTTATATTTGATTTACCAGTTTGATTGTTGACTTGTGCATGGCCCTTCCATTTTGCTTTGTGATTTTATGACTGTTGTTATGAATTTATTTATTTTTACTGATGCCATGTTTTCCTTTGGATTTTCCTTTTGTTTTGCATGCTTTGGGGCTGGGTGGGCTTGGGAACATTCATTGGGTGTGGTATAGAAGCCACAAAGCTCTGGTAAGAGATTCGAGGAGGCCCTACACGTGAATAAAGAGCATGAACAAAAATGAGAAAGGTTGGGCTTGGACAATAGGTCAGGAAAGGCCATTGTTGGTGTATGTTGGAGCATCACTCCTAAATATGATAGCAAGCAAGAATGAAATTATGTACATGTTGAATATAGTTTTTGTGAATAACAAAAACAGTACAAGGAGTTCTCTGAAACTCTAGTTTTGTTTGACATATGTAATTTATTATGTCTCGATGACTAAGAAGACAGTTGTATGACAGCCAAGAAGGTTGGTTGGGTCCATGGGGAATAGTGAACATTGATATGGAAGCCATGAAAAATGGTGCATAAGAGGTTTTCTTGACCTTGAATCTATTTACAAATGTAAATCTGTGATATGTTCATATCTATATATATATATATATATATATATATAGTGGGATAATGATGTTAAAGATGGCCTGAAAATATTATGGGTTGTGTGAGGAATCAATTAGGAAAGAGGTAGCCCTAGCTTATTTCTGATTTTGATATCATGTTATTATAATTCCCATAATTGTGCCCATGCTTATATTATGAACAGGCAATGTTGAAGGATATATTAGGAGAATAAAAGAAATGTGATCTGCAGCATACTGGGACAAGCATGGATAATTGAAAAAACCACAAACCTGGTATTTGTGTTATGGATGCACATGATAAGGCATGGAAAGACACTAGAGGTGGTGTTTCCTCGTGTCTGTAGATAGAGACAGTGTAGTCTCTGGATTTTCAATATTGTTGTGTACATGTTGTATTGTGCCATGTGTATTGTGTATAAGTTATGTTGTACCATGTGTAATCATTGTGTTGTATCATGTGTATGTGTATATGTTGGAGTGTACAATGTTTATACATCTGTGTGATGTTTTATGCGTTGGGATATGCATGTATGGGACTGTCTGGGCCCGTGTGATGTGTAATGTGTTGGGATATGAAGGCATGGGACTATCTGGGGCCATGTGATTGGAAAGACATGTATGGGAATGTCTGGACTTGTTTTAAGATAAGTAGTTCACCCAAGATTAGGGACTTCTTGGGCCTATGAAGATGTGGGATACACCTATATTCTTGTTGGAACAAGACTACCTATATTGGTAGTCCCATATTCGCAAGGTAATTAATGGGTGTATATATCCCTATATCCCATATATATCCACCACTGGATGCTTGTTAGAGTGGGGTAACTGATCCAGTGTGTGCGAAGGCGAAGATAAGAGAAGGCATTTGGATACATGCTAGAGTTGGGCAACTGGTCTAGTGTGTGTACAAGGTCAAAGAGAAGAGAAGGCATTGTATGCTTGCTAGAGTTGCAAGCAGACAGGAAATGTTTGCTAAAGGATCCAAGTTGAATTGAGTGCATTAGAAGCACCAAAAGTCTACAAAAGGGTCATTGGGAAATTGTTGAGAAGATGCGGGTGGTATATCATTTTTGGTTTGAACAATAAGTGGATCTAATGCCATCTTTAATTCCATGCCTGAAAATCGTTGGAATTTTAAGCTTTTCAAAGACATGATATTTTATCTTTAATGTCATGCCTGAAAATCATTGGAATTTTAATAATTTTCAAAGACGTGATATTTTATCTTTAACATCATTATTAAAAAATGTTGAAAATTTACCGTGACAAAAAAAACACACACACACACAAACAAACAAACACAAACAAATAAAAACAAACAAATAAAAGCAAAAACAAAAACGTTATTCCAACATCAACACTTTTCGTTATCAGGGTGTTATTTTCACAAAAAAATGGTTTTTACTTTCCATTTTTAAAATATTTTATATATATATAATAATATATAATTACAAAAAAAATACAAATACAAAAAAAAAATAACAAATAACAAAAAAAAAAACAAAACAAAAAGTGTTACTGTAATTTCCTTTTTGTAGAATCATATTAGACAAATTAATGCAATTTAAGAATTTGTAGTCTACACATATACTGCATGAAAACTCACAAATACATTGGAAACTCTAGTTTATAAGACTAAATGCCCAATTTTTCCATCATTTCCTCGAAGCTTTGTGGAAAAATACTCATATCTATTTAGTAGGTCCACCACTAGAGTGACTATCTCTTGGACCCTATAATCACCAATAATTTCCATCTTCAAAGCCTCTTTCCTACTAATGATGTATTTATTTGTCTTCAAAAGCTAAGTATTCCTAAAAAAAATCTCCCATATTATATATTTGACCTACAGTTCTTTAGGATCATCCTCAAGCACTTTATGAATTTCTATTTTCCAAAACTTGACTACCTATTTCAACTTCTAGTAATGTGCTTGTGTTACATGCACACTAGATTCCATGTAGCATTAAGTAGCTTCTAATAGAAAATAATATATTTAATGCATGGAAAATTTCCTTCAATTCCATGTCTTTGGAAGTGAAATTGAATATGGTGTAGAACTAATGGCTCACTGCCTCCCCCCCTCTTATCTATCTCCTCGCCTACTCATGAATGTACTATATTCTTGGAATTAAATCCATGGTATTGAAAAACCTATGTACCCATTGAGCTTGAGAAACTTTTATATGTGTCAACCATCGTGCACAAAACTAGTTGTGTTCTTGAGGATCCTCCATCCCTTTATATATATTCACCAATTCTAAGTCTTTAGAAAATTAAAACCATATTTGGATGAACTCAACTACTTGCACCTAGTCATTCGGTGATCTGACGAGAAAGGAAATGGATGTCTATGTTAGGGTTCACGCAGTAGGAGCCTATGCCACCACCAAGGAGTTCAAGTCCATGAGAGAGAGAGGCGATCTGAGCAAACTGTAGCAATTGGCTTTGTTTGCAAGGCATGGATGAGGGGAGGAAGTTGTTATGATAGGTTTTCTTCTTAGTGTAAAAACCATAAATGATCATGGCTCTTTCTACACACATGAATGGAGGAGATTACCTTTGTAAGGATCAGAGCGGTATTTGGCCCAACAAATCAATTTTTGCATAGATTTGAGCACCCTCTTCTCAGAACTGGAAAAAAGTTCCCTTTGTAGGATGGATTTGTCCTTAAGTGCAACATATCTGCCTTATCCACCAACAGGTCTAGAAGAAAGTCACTCTACAAGATTAGATATAGGCTCAGTAAACCAAATCTTGGTAAAACCCATCGAAGAGAGATAAGCACTTGTGTTGGGGGAGAGGGCATCTTTCCAAATTTTTGCGCAAACTCTAGAAAGAAGATCGGTCCTCAATGAAGCTTGGGAGGACCTTTTAGCGCAATATCTAAAGAGGGAGATTAAGAAAATATCAAGTATTCCAATGGAGATTCAAAGCCTGATCTCCATGGGTAGATCTCTGTAAGATGACTTGATGCTACAAGACTATGGCATAGAATGAAACTCCTCTATCATTATCAATCTGCAGCTATGGGGGGTTTGCCTAAGAAAATTGTATGGATCCACATATTTCAAAGATGCCCTTTAAAGGAAGATAGAAGTTCTAGTCAAATCATATTAGAATCTTAATATTCCTGGCCCTTACATTGTGGAACAACTGAATCAGGTCCCGGAAATGGAAGTAGATCTTTCAAAGGTAAATTTCATTAGTGAACACTTCCAATCTCAGGAAATTATATGCAGATTTAATGGCTTTTGGCAAAAACTGGTGGATCTTTTTCAGTGGGGTTTTCATACTTGGATAGTAAATTGTGATATTCATCTATGTTCCTAGGGTTTTTTCATTGTTAAATTTGAAACACAAAAGGACAGGGATTGGATCTTGAAAGAGGGGACATGGTTTTGGGTATCTGCAGGTATTTTTTTTCACCCCATGGTTCATGTATTTTGATGTCAATACAATGATGGTATCTAAATGTCGTGTGGGTTATATTGCATAATCTCCCTCTTCATTTTCTCCATCATAAACTACTAGAAGGAATTGTAAATACATTGGGGAAGTGCATATAGACAGATACACAGAGAATCGAAGAAGAAATCTCTACTTTTTCTAGAATCTGTGTGGAGGTAGACCTTAGTAAATGTTTACCCGATCGCATTCATCTTTTACATGATAAAAAAAAGTTGGACCTAGTTCTTATATTTTGAAAATATGGAATTTAGATGTTGAATTTGTCTACAAACAGATCATTTACAAATTTCATGCTCCCAAGCAAAAAATGATTCAAGCAGGAAAAAGAAACAAGCAAAAGATCCTAAGGGATGGCAGTTTCCAGAGCAACAACTTTCAGAAGAAGAGGATGAAGGAGAAGGGGGGGAATCCCACACTTGAGGTTAATCAGAATCCATAAGAAATAATATCATATGGATGAGGCAAATAAGAAGGAACAATGGTTCCAATTTCGATAGGTCTAGAAGCAGTAGGAGTTTCAATCCCAATTTTGTAGAAGAAGATGTTATCCATTGGAATGAAGATGGGAGGTTACCTCATGTATCTGAGAGCTCAGACTCATATAAGGAAAATTTGATGATAGTAGAAGAAAACCAACTAGCAATTATTAATGCCACTCCAAATTTAGGAGGTTGGCAGAAAGTGGAAAAGAAGAAAGGAAGAAAAGGGTAACTAAGTATTTTTACTTAGTCCAAATGTTGTTTTTTACTATTTTATGTTACCGTTCTAAGTTACTATTTTTTTGGGGCATTATTTTTTACTATTATGATTGACTACTCTTGGAGCATATACAACATGTAATTTTGTTTTGTAATAAAATTACGATTTTTACTTAGGAAAAAAACTACTTGCCCCTAGTCACACAACTTATCTTGATGTATAACCCATAATTTCACAGGGTTTCCTTTAATTACCACATCTATGACTTATATCATTTCATAATATTGTATGGTTTCCTCCATCTGGCTAAGGAATGCATCTATTGGACTTGTACCATCAAACCTAGGAATACTACACAAATCCACTCCTATCTAGTGAATAACATTGGTAATCCTTGCACATTGTCTATTGGACACTTCATATAGATTTTTATACCACCATGTTAGTGCTTCATTTGAATTTGTATCATAGGAGCATACGATTCTCCAGCTTAGCTCCCTATCCATTGGGTTTACATAATTCACTCTATAACCTATAACATTATAAATGTTCTCAATCATAGATCTCTATGCATCTTCCTAAACTAGCTCTATGTATCTTTATCCTTTAGTTAGGTCCAGTGGAGTAATGATGTGCAATGCATATATCTTCAACAAAAAATTTCTTTGCTTCAAGTTGAAAATGTTATTGTTATCAAAGGCCTAGTCAATACCCAATAGTGTTGGATAGGGATCAAAGTCCTACATCATTTAAATTACCTCAATTTTTTATTTATTTTTTTACCACTTCCACATTCACTTCTATATTCTCCAATCTACAAATTGTGTATATCACATACTGATTAGAAAATTTAAGTTGAATAGGTGACCAAACCAATTTTGGTTTAACCATTAGTACCCATGTCTTCTTATGTAAAATATTGATGCCAAAACCCAAGTCTAACATGACATCATCCATCTCAAAGATTCCCGATTTGGCCATCATTTTGAATTCTTTACTAATTATCCACTTACTAATTTGATATACCCTTATTTCTAGTAATTGTGATAAAATGGGAACTTCTGGTACTTGTGACTTTTCCAAGTGGGTTAACAACTAAGTCAACTTCTAGGTCATAAAAGATTTGATTAACATATTAAGTCAACATTGTAGGAACTAGTTGGTATTATCCTCCACATTCTCCATGTCTTCCCTACATTGTGTTATGTTGTGTAGTGCCTCTTCACACCATGGCATACCTAAAGGTACATATTCCATCACATTTTTTGCTTCACAACATATCTACTTATGTTATGTAGCATCAAATTTTAGTGGAGGTTGTGCAACACTTTTAATCCTCCCATTCAAGGAAAATTATGGATAGTCCCTTCAAATGATTGAACTTTGTAGCTATAGTCGGTCTTCATAATTCATATGTATCCCTCAAAATTATATGATAAATAATAATCATAAATATTTATGTACATGTTGGCCTCAAAGGAGGGAAATTCAAATTTTCAAATTAAAATTTTGGCTCTAAAAGATCAAGTTGGCCCTCCTAATGATTGATTAGGTGATCAAATTTTAGCTTAAAAATGAAAGTCCCCAGAAATTCTTGAAACTGGTTTCAAGCCGAAGTTCTCATATTTATAAATCCAATGACATTTTTTTCACCTCAATCTGACAATGTATGCTCAAGTTATCACATTCTGATAATTTAATCCAATAGCTAAAAAATGATCAGGTTGATGATTGGGCTTTCGTACAGCTGACATCAACCAAGGTGACTATGTAGGTATGGACCAATTTGGTGCTACCAAGTGTCAAGATCTGGTTCGTGCAAGTGGTCTAATTTGATTGGTTTTGTGTGGCCCAATCATGGCCTGCCATGTGGCACCTCCAAGGCGCAATAAAATTTTGGTATGGTCGGCCACAGGCCCAGGAGGATTCAAACCCCCAACGTATCATTTAATAGTGAAATGCCTTACCACTAGGCTCACAGTGGTTCTTATAATACATATAACCAAACCTATATTTAAGGTTTACATGGTGCACATTTGGGGGAAGGGGTTGGGCTGCTAGCCTTGGCCCCCAGTCACAACTTCAACCATATAAACCATAGTGTATAAGGATGGGACACGAGGACTAGCCTTGACCCCTAGTCAGAACCGCCCACAAAACAATAGCATAAGGCATAAAGGTGCCAGTGGAGAGGGATCTCGGTGTAAGCTCCAGGTCTCAGTCGCATGCAACTCCACAAGGTCATGGTGAAGGTGCTTGGAGGAGGGCACTTATAAGGGGCCAACCCCTGGTCCCATCACAACCATATGACATAGTGAATTGGCATAAAGGGCTCCAGTGGAAAGGGCGAGCCCTTGGCCCTATGGATGCTACATGACCACGACCCCAAAAATTAAGGTGTTGAGCCACCGGAGCGGGCGTTAAGGCCCAGACTGCAGCCACATGGCCCATGTGGCCTGGTTTTTCATGCATGAGGGTTATTGGTAAATTTAAGTATCCAAAAAATTTCACCTTCATCGAGCGATTTTTTTTCCTCCACAGTGAAAACAAGGGTAAATTTGTAGGACCGTTAGACTGTTAGTCTAATTTGTAGGACGGATAACAGCAAAACTAGATGGAGAGCTTAATAGGGAAAGATCTTTGTGAGTTTTTGGCCAATTGGAGCTCAAGAAGAGTCTCCCTAGGGTTTTTTGGACATTCTGGATCCAATTATGACCTCTATTTATTGATTTTAGCACATCTAAAGGAACTTTTTGTAGGTTCAAGTTCATGGGTGTATAGATAAATTAGTGTTTTAGAGCAGTTCTTGAAGGTGTTTGAGCATGGAGAAGGCATAGTAGGGATTTTCTTACCTTCAAAAGTTTACTGCAGTAGTTGTTACTTGCAATGTTCATCTCTTCTATACTTTTCTCACTATGTTTTGTTGAGGAAATTTTTCTATTTTTCCTTCAATGTGGAATTGAAGTGTTTATATGCTCATGTATGCTCATTTTCAATTGGAGTATAGGGTCTTTGTCAGAGACGTCTTTTGTTGCTGATGTTTTCATGATAACTGTAGGTTGTCATGTTGTTTTTATGTGAGATATTTTGTAGGAGAACATTTCCTTGAAGGGGAAATAGCCACATGTTTATCAGTAAACTTTTATGTACTCCTTTTCCACTGAATATATGGAGCGGTCTAGCTATGTTGGCGGGCCTAGAGATGTAGCCCAGGAGAGCTGAACTCCATCACCAAATCCTTCATTGTGCTCTTCATGTATACCTATATGAGTTATGTGATGTTGTGTTTCTTATGCTTAAGTATACATGTGGAAACTAACTCATAACTTGAAGAGACCTTTTGGAAAACTTGTTTTGTGTTAAGACCCATATTTCCTTGCAAAGTGTAGAAGAACAATGCTTGTTTTTTTCGAGAAAAGTAAATTGACCACCTTCTCAATTTTCAGATCAATTGGTATGAGAAATTCATCTGACCAAGTTGAAAGAATGGTCAAGAAGAGTCTCCAAGAGCTAGAGGAGATGAATTCAGCTCTTCGTATGGAGAACATTGAGTTGAGAAGAATGTTAGAAATAGATGAAGAGGAGAAGAGGAATATGTGCCTTCAGTTGCAGTATGTGCTTGAGGAACAAGTTGCTGAAAGTTCTACTCCTATGATAGTAAAAGACACCTCCAAAATGAAACCAATATGTGGGCATGGTTCACATAGTAGTTATGGACCATATGAGGAAAATGATGAATGTGCATTTTGCAAGCATCTCCAAGATTCTCACCATATGCTAGTTGATAAAAGTGGGGGGATAGAGTCATTTGCAATTCCATCATCATCATCAGAAGATAAAAATATGAATGGCAAGTTCAAGGAAGTAATAAGCATTTCAACCACAATTCCTTGTGTTTATGTTTATAACACCTCTTTTTCAACATTTGAGCAACATACCAAAGGCATTGGTATGAATTTGTTTTCTAAAATGGGTTATGAAGGAGGAGGCCTCGCCTTCAATGGTTAAGGGATCACCAATCCAATCATGGTATAAGAGAGACCAAATTATCAAGGATTGGGATATGGGCAAAGGGAGTTTGGAAAATGCTTTAAACGGTTTTAGGCACATCAATCATTAGAGCATGAGATGTCACACCAAGATGGTGGTGACAATGTTCATTTGTCTCTCAAATGAGATGAATGCTTGAAGGGACCTTACATCTCATCTTCCACCCCGCATCATCAAAGTTGTAGCCTGAGAGACACGTATAATCTCATGGGTGTTTTCCAAATGCTGGTAATTTTGACTACTTATGGAATATGTAGCCTTGTACTTTTTTTGATGCATTTGACCATTGTGTGGCTGTTTGTGAGAAACACATGGTAATGGTTAAAGGAATGGATCAGATTCTAGGCATCAAGCATGATGAATAAGGAGAAGTAAACTTTTGGAATCCAAAAGTTCCTAGTTTGTAGGTGTGTTCAAGTGATCAAATTTTAGCTCAAAAATGAAAGTGCCTATAAAGTCTTGAAAACAATATCAAGTCAAAGTGCTCGTCATTCTGCATCCAATGACATTCATTTCACCTTAATCTGACATTGTATGCTCAAGTTATTGCATTCTGATCGTTTGGCCCAACAGTTAAAAACTGAGCAGGTTGCTAACTGGGTAGTTGATTGGGTGTCCATACAGCTAACATTAGCCAAGGTGACTATGCAAGTATGGACTAATCAGGTGTCTCCAAGTGTCAAGCTCTGATTCATGAAGGTGGTCGAACTTTATTGGTTTTGTGTGGCCCAATCATAAGCCGCCACGTAGCCCAATCATGGGCTGCCATGTGGCACCCCGAAGGCACTACAAAATTTTGGTATGGTCGGTAAGAGGCCCAAGAGGGTTCAAATCCCTGACCTCCTAGTTAACAGTGCAACGCCTTACCATTAATCTCACAGTGGTTCTTATAATACATAGGACCAAACCTCTATTTAAGGTTTACATGGTGCACATTTAGGGGAAGGGGTCGGGCTGCCAGCCCCTGCCCCCAATCATGGCTTCAACCATATAACCCTTAGTGTATAAGGATGGGGCCCGGGGAACAGCCCCAAACCCTCGTCACAACTACCCATAGAATCGCAAAATAATGCAAAAATTCGTCAGCAGAGAGGGAGCTCGGTGTAATCTCTAGGTCTCGATTGCATGAAACTCCACAAGACCATGGTGAAGGTGCTCAGCAGAGGGCGCATGTAATGGAATTAGCCCTTGGTCCTATCACAACCATATGACACGGTGAATCGACATGAAGCTCACTGGCAAAAAGGGCAGGTCGTTAGCTCAACTTTCAGCCATATAGGCGCTACATGACCACAACCCCTGTAGTTAAGGTGCTAAGTCAGTTGGGGTGGGCATTAAGGCCAAGCCCGTAGCCACATGGCCCATGTGGCTTGGTTTTTTTCACATAGGGGTTATTGAGAAATTTAAGTATCCAATAAATTGCACCTTCGATGGGAGAGTTTTTCGCCTCTGCAATGGAAAACAAGGAAAATTTGTAGGATAGTTAGATTGTTAGTCTGATTTGTAGGACATATAGTAGCAAAAACTAGATGGAGAGCTTGGTAGGGCAAGATTTTTGTGAATTTTTTGCCAATTGGAGCTCAAGAAGAGTCAACCTAGGGGTTTTTGGACATTTTGGATCCAATGATGACCTCTATTTTCTAATTTGAGCACATCTAAAGGAACATTTTGCAAGTTCAATTTCATGGGTGTATGGATCAATCAATGTTTTGGAGCAGTTCTTGAAGGTGTTTGAGCATGGAGAAGGCTTAGTAGGGGTTTTCTTACCTTTAGAAGTTTACTGTAGCAATTGTTACTTACAGGGTTCATCTCTTCTATACTTTTCTCACTATGCCTTATTGAGGAATTTTTTCTATTTGTCCTTCAATGTGGAATTGAAGTGTTTATATGCTCTTGTACGCTCATTTTTAGTTGGAGTATAGGGTCTTTGTAGGAGACTATTTGGTAATTTAATTAATGTTAAATTACTACATAAATTATCGACCAGGGCTAGTATACTAATGAAGTGTGTGTGCATTGTATGTACTAGAAATCTTTATTATTCAAGCAATTCCTAGATTAAATTGAGATATTGAGATGCACATTTTTTCTCTAACAACTATCACTCTTACATAAAATTAAATATGTCACACTTAACATAAATGAAACTAAGTTTATTACACTTTCTTAAAATAAATATAAAACTAGAATTATCACACTTGCTCAAAAGAAAGATCACACTTGCAGAAATAAATATTAGACTTTGCTTAAAATAAATATCACACTTGCTTAACTAAATAATGAAATTAAATTTGAATCACTCTGATAGAAAAAGAGAAATTAACTCTATTATCACACTAATTGGAAATTCAAATCGTCTTCACTCAAATGTAATTTAACTCCAATGTAACTCAAACTATACTAGAAATCCTAAATCAATCCACAACAAAATGATTAAACAAAACATATTACGTTATGAACTTTGTTATCATTATCAAAATCATTCTTTAACAATTGAAATTGAAAGGTTAGATAAAATAATTCAAAACGATTTATAATGCAAAAATGAATGTTGTCTAAAAATAAATAAGACCTTATAGCTCCAGGGGGACCTCCTGTGAGTTGTAGTTACACACAATTACTCAGAAATTAAATACACATCAAGACAATTTCTCAATAGAATGATCAAAATCGCCTATATAAATGCAAATAGAGTTTCAAAAAAAATAATACTCAGGTTTGTGTTTATCATGTCAAGAGGTAGATTTATAACCTCTATCAATAATTGTTTTAGATATTTACATGCCTATCCTTCTTGAAAGAGACTAAAAATAATAATAAAAGATAATATCTCATGATTTCCTCATGATTTTCTATTGGAGAAACAAATCATGAGGCTAAATATCTGCTACCATTAACTTTCTCGCTCGCCTGGTTCGCCTTCGTCTCCTTCTTCATTGTTTGACTTTCGTGTTGACTGGGCTTATGTGATCTTCTCATCGTCAATCCAGGTCATGAAGATAGGTAAATATCATTATGCCATTTATTATCCTCCTTCCCATATGTCTCGTTCCTCGACTGGAGTTTCGGAACCCATCGAACCTTCAACTATGTTGTAGAATCAGTCATTAGCTGTAGAATTGATGCAATTCAGTAGCTTATGCAAATATCGAGTTAAATAATAAAGAGCAATGAAACTTATGAGATAAAATATATTTAAGTACTTGTTATTGCCATGAACCTTGTAAGTTAATGTGTAGAAATTTTGAATAATATGACACTTATTCACAGAGATTATCCAAATTATACACTATTTGCGGAATCATGCATAATACATAACCTCCTCTACGTTGATCATCAATTTTGCAGAATTAAGAAACAATCGCATGCG
>APFE030875425.1:66770-78721 GCA_000404065.3 Pinus taeda
TAGTCACAATTGACAGTTGTCTTGCCCTTTCACTCACCTCTAACACTTGTCTCCACTGAACTGTCCATGCACTGAGTTAACTGATGTATTCTTTAGTTGATTTATAAGTTAATAATTAGTGAATTAATTAATAATTAATTCACACCACTCATCACTAGTGTATTTGTTAGTTAGACTAAATACAACTAGTTCAACTAATTCAAACTGAACACAAATCCATCAACTCCTCAATCAACTCCACTAAACTCAATCACTTGAGTTCTAACTGAATTCCTTCATGCAATAGCTCAACTAACCCATAAAAAAAGCGTATTTCCTTCTGGCAGTTGCATGTGCCACATCCATAGCTCAAATTGAAGTACTGCAAGAGGATAAGATAATGTTTATAGTCCAAATATTATTAAGAGCTAATAATATTCGATTGTTCTATATTTAGACTAGCAATCTAAAAATAGACTCCACCCATATGTCTAAAAATAGAAGTCCATCTATTTTTACCAACATGACCAATCATCCACAAATAACATCCTGCAACTCATAGACCATGATCCATATGTCTAAAAATAGACTTTGTGCCAAAAATAGCCTGCGGGACCACTTAGTGAAGGCGACTTCTTTTCACTAAGCTCCATGATCTTGTTGCATTTTCAATGCTCCTTCTCAACAAGATATGGATTATCTGCAACCCCTATCCTGTAACTCTGAAATGTTCTACATGCAACACATCTACCCGGTCCACTTGCTCCAACAACACTTGGAATAAAAACACTCCCAACTGACCCCTCTGTTGGGCTAGGAACATACTCTGATGTGGAAGCTCTACCTGCTACTAACAAGTGCTCCCTCACTGAAATCTACACTACTTCAACATATCCATGCATCTCGCATCATTGCACACCTCTTTGTGCCACCTAGCACTATGCAAAACACTTGTGCCTCTCGCATTGCTGCAGCCTGCTAACTATGTGCTGTCCTAGGATTCCCTGCACTGTCGCTCTCTCTGCCGCTCCATCCACATATGTCTCTACCCAACCAATCAGTTCCTACTACTCCACATCGGGGCTCCTATAGCAAGGTCTCATCCAAGAGGTTGGGTACCTCAAAGATCCTTCCCCTCCTCCTTGGGATGATCACTCTATATCGCCCCACCTCCTACCTAGAGGTATGGCTGCGTGTGATCCCTCAACCCACCTGGCTCAAATTTTTCCCCTACTGGAGGTCTCTGCATGAGTAGATGTCTCTACTCGATCCACACTCAGCTCTCCCTATTGTGGCTGCTCCAAAACCTCCTGAAGCTGTTGCACCAATCGTGGCTCCTCCACCATTTTCTGATACTTCTTTTGGCTCTGCATGTTGAGAGGTAATATACCCTCCCTCTCAACCACCAAGTCTCCATCAATTTCCTTGCTACTCAAGGTTTTGCATGCATCTTGAACCTCAAGAGCATACAGGTTCTTGACCAGTGAACCATTCTGCTTCACTTGTCTAGTGATGATGTGTCTAAGGAAAACCTTTCCCTTACTAAAGACTACATCATAGCCTCTATCTTCCAGCATCGCAATCGAAACCAAGTTTCTCTTCAGTCCTAGTACATACTTGACATTGGTCAAGGTAAAGCAAGATCCATGCTCTCTCTGAAAAATAACCATGCCTACACCTGAGACACTATACTTCTCATCATTACCCATCGCTATGAGTATCTAGATATCTTTCTATTCCAAAGTACTGAACAAACTCTTGTCGTCGGTCATGTGGAAAGAAGCTCCACTATCAAGAAACCAAATTTTCTTCATCAGATTCCTTTGATGAAGATCCGTCCCTGGTATTCTGCCTGATCTCCTCTTGCACAGGATCCGACCAAAGTCTCTCCCATCCTAGAAATTTTTCCCGACCATTGACAGAGTCCTGATAGGAATTCAAACTCTTCGGAAGACCAAGGAGAGCTAAGCTCACCAAGTCCTCATCATCAACAGTCAACCCACACTTCCTAGTTCATCCCAGCATTGGGTGAACTTCGTGAGATACTGGGGCATACTGTCTCCATTCTCACACTTAATGTTTCTGAGTTTTATCCCTGAGCGTCATTCCACCAGCTCAAAACTCAACCACTTCTGATCTAAAATTTGTGAGAACAAAGAATTTCTCGTACAGAAATTGACTGTACGGGCATTCACTGGATATCTCACCTTCCAAAAGAAGGATGAATCCAGAGGCTACCTAGCTCGATTACAGACTCTGCCTAAAGAAATAAAATGTAAACACTTTCTGAATAATAGATCCGATGATCAGTCCTCGCTTTGATATCCTGTAGAACTTTTTCTACAAATCAACTTAGCTCTGAACTCATGTAGAAATTTTGAATAATATAACACTTATTCACAGAGATTATCTTGATTATACACTATTTGCGGAATCATGCATAATACATAACCTCCTCTACGTTGATCATCAATTTTGCGGAATTAAGAAACAATCACATGCGCACATTGAAGCATCAATCATACATATCAACACAGTATATCACGGGGAAATCATGCAGCTGAAAACCCCCAACTATCTGTATATTATATTGATTGATAACATGTAACAATACATAGTACAATACTCCTCACAAGTAGTCAGTACTATCTCCACCTATTACACACAAACTAGCTCAGATCTGAATCAATCACTAGCTCAAATCTCCTCCGTTGTTTGCCTGCCTCCATTGTGCAATACCTGTTGAGAATAGAATGAAGAATCAGCTCCAAATTCATATTTCCTTTGCCTATACCTCGCAATCCTCATTGGCAATACTCAATCCATTGATTGTGCAAATCTCATGCACAACTATAGTCACAATTGACAGTTGTCTTGCCCTTTCACTCACCTCTAACACTTGTCTCCACTAAACTGTCCATGCACTGAGTTAACTGATGTATTCTTTAGTTTATTTATGAGTTAATAATTAGTGAATTAATTAATAATTAATTCACACCACTCATCTCTAGTGTATTTGTTAGTTAGACTAAATACAACTAGTTCAACTAAGTCAAACTGAACACAACTCCTCAATCAACTCCACTAAACTCAATCACTTGAGTTCTAACTGAAGTCCTTCATGCAATAGCTCAACTAACCCATAAGAAAAGCGTATTTCCTTCTGGTAGTTGCATGTACCACATCCGTAGCTCGAACTAAAGTGTTGCAAGAGGATAAGATAATGTTTATAGTCCAAATATTATTAAGAGCTAATAATATTCGACTGTTCTATATTTAGACTAGCAGTCTAAAAATAGACTCTGCCCATATGTCTAAAAATATTAAGTCCATCTATTTTTACCAACATGACCAATCATCCACAAATAGCATCCTGCAACTCATAGACCATGATCCATATGTCTAAAAATAGACTTTGCGCCAAAAATAGCCTGTGGGACCACTTAGTGAAGGCGACTTCTTTTCACTAAGCTCCATCATCTTGTTGCATTTTCAACTTGATGCTCAATTAGAGTTATTAGAGTCAAAAAGAAGGATGATGGAGTGTAAGAAGGTTATCAAAAAGAGACCATCTTTGGCTTCAACATTCCCCCACACAGAAGACATTGCATGTCCTCATGCACAAAAATTCAAAAATTGTAATCCTTCTCTATTACTAATCTTCTTCAGAGGCCTGAGAATGAACATATAAATTAGTCCTTCTTGCTTTCCTGATATTGACTATTGCCATCCTTGGTTTCTTCATTGAGATCATGTTCTACAAACTTGTGACCTTTTTCTTAAGAAATTTATTATTAGCTTTCAATTTCTTATTTTTCTCATACCATAAACCAAGATGTAACAAGATGTTATCACTTTGAGTTCTTTGGATTTCATTTTTTACCTTTATTGTTTCATGTTCCTGCTTCAAATGTTTATTTAATACCTCCAATTCACAGATTCCCTGCTTAAGAGTGTTTACAACTCGGGGTTCTTCTAGAGGATCAAAATGAATTCCTTCACTTAAAAATTTTTCTCGGTTTGAGGATGATTCAACAATTTTTCTTGTACCTCTTTGTTCCAAAGATTCTATGTAGTTGTATATTTCTTGCTAGATAGGATCAATTTCCAAGGTTCTCCTAACTGGACTTGCAACTGGTGATGGAACTCTCGGTTCCTCCTCTTCTTCTAAACTAATGAATTCTAGAGATTTTCGAGATTGTTCATGTATTGGTTTGTTAAACCTTGCACTTATTCTTATAGTTGATGGTGGTTTTTAGTAGTACGGGGATGCTTTTTCACCTGTTCTTTTTATGTTTCTCCTTTTGATGTACTTTCCCATTTATTGCTATCTATCTTTCTTCTAACATTTTTTTGCTTAAGAATTCCCAACACACTTACAAGAGGGGATTCATCATCATCAGAATATTGATTTTGTTGTATTTATTGTGCAAGTGAGTTTTACTTAGGGTTTGAGAGCAAATATCTTCTACTCTTTCTTGTTTTATCACTAGGCCCTTCTTGTTCAACGTCTTTGAAATGATTTCTAATTAAAAAATCTTCCTAGTTATCCCCTTTTCTTTTCAAATGGGCTTCAATTAAAATTTTCACTAACCCATGATGGTACAAGGCATTATCTATGGACTATATTTTCCTCTAAATGTTTCCAGCCATTTTTCTCAAACCATTAAGCAGGAAGTATGGTAGGTTGATTTCATTACCATCAAGAAAATTCATCATCAGGCAAGCATGGTAAAAGGACATGTTTCCAAACCTACCTTCACAAGTTATGAATTTTTGAATAATTGATTTAAAATTCCTCCATTTATTCTTTAAGGTTGTGACTGGGATTCCCTTCTTAAAGACAGAGATATTCATGCTTGGGTTTTTAAGTAAGACCTCCCATTCTTTCTCCTTAATCTTCCAGTTTTTTAACCATCTTTCCATGATTCTTGGTAATCTAGTAGCTTCTACTACAAATGACAATGTCAGAACCAATTTAATGTCTCCAATATCCGCTTCTACACCATCATATGCCCTAGCAAATGATTTTGTAACTTCTTTTTCATGCTAAGAAATTTTTTCAAAAAATCCTAACCATTGTGCTTATTACAACTGTTGTTTCACCTGTGGTTATCCTTCAATAAATTTAGCCCCATTTTGTTTTGAACGTACAATGACTCCCACACTGAAGAAGTCATAGTCCGTAATTTCTCTTTTTGACACAGTTATGGAAGGAGTTTGGTTATGGAGTAGGTCAAAAAGATGGAATTTGGGTAATAACTGAAGTGTTTTCGGTAATGGAACAAGGTCGAGTGGAATGGATATGATGCAAGGCACTGTGATGATATGCAAAGAAAGTGGGAGGATATATGGAAGGAAGGGAGTGAGTTTGAATGATAACAAGGTTTAATATCGGATTCATATCCTTTTGACAAGATATCGATATTTTCGTTAGAATTGAAGTCATGTCATAATGAGGTAATCATTCTACAATATGGAGGTAGCAATGGTCATTCATCTATTTACTTTCATAATTTAATGTTTTTACCTTTATTATCTAACTAATATTTACATACCTTATATCTTGCCTTACTGATTTTTGGATTTTTCCTTTTGTAGGTTGTACTTAGGTTGCTTTAGCTGTGATCTTCATTCAATTTTCTTTCGCAATGATCTTCATTTTCCATGGTTGCAATCTATCAAGTCAGCTGTGGAATTCCATGAGAGTTGCAGATTATTAACAATTATGCAGTTGTCTTATTTTTCAAAAGAGGAATAAAAAGAAATGGGACAAGAATAGGGAATTAAAAAGAAAATCTATGCTGCCAAGAATTCTTGGTTTTCAACTTAGATTTTCTGTATAAACATGCCAACAATGTTGGTTTTCATGTTTATACAAAAAAAATCATTTTTTTTTAAAGAAAGTAGAAGGCTAAGTTGGAGATGAAGAAGAATCTTCCTTAACCAACTTCAAATCAAGATTATCTTGCATATTTCTTATGAACTCTTCCTTTGTTAATGGTTTATGATATATTCATAATCTATGACCATTTACAAGGAATGTTACTTTTTCTTCATTAAGGGTTCTAATTTGGACTACTCCGTTATCAAAGACAATTTCAATCTCATAAGGACCAAGCCAATGAGTTTGAAATTTTCCTTGAAAACCTTTAAATTTTGAATCAAAAAGCAATGCTCAATCACTAGGCTAGAATTTTCTTTCTTTGATAAACTTATCATGCCACTTGGATCTTTGTTGTTGGACTATATTGGTTCTATGAATAGAACCTTATCGTATCTCATCAAGTTCATTCAATTTCTCCATTCTTTGTCTTTGGGCTTCTGATAGATCAAGACCCAATTTGGATATTGTTTTAAAAGTATTTATTTGGAACTCAATAGGAAACATGACTTTCTTTCCATAAACAAGTTCACTATTGTGTTTCTCCATGTGGTACGATATTCCCATAAAGATTCTAGAAGCTTTTCTGCCAAATCCTTTCTATGTAGATGCACAGTCTTGGTAAGAATTGCTTCAATTACTTTATTGGTAGATTCAACTTGTCTGTTTGCTTGTGAATGATATGGACTAGAATTTCGATGTTTTATTTTTTACTCCTCCATTATCTTCTGTACCAATTTGGATGTAAATTGAGTACCTTGATCTGTCACAATTTCCCTTGGGACACCAAAATGAGTGAAAATATCCTCAAAAATAAATGAATCTATATCATTTTCAATAGAAAAAGGAAGTGTTTTAGCTTCTACCCATTTTGTAACATAATTTGCACAAACAAGAATTGACCTTTTTTGTCTTGATATTGGATTGATTGGACAAACAAAATCTAAAGCCCATTTCTCAAAAGGTTCAATAAGTACCTAAGGTTGTAGAGGCATTTCATTTGAAGAAATAGGATTTCCCATTCTTTGACAATTGTCACATCCCTTAACATATTATTTGGCATCCTTAAAAAGAGAAGGCTAATATTATCCTATGAGAAGGAATTTATAGGAAGTTCTTTTATCAATGAAATGTCCTCCACATGGTTCATCATGACAAGCTTTTAATATCTTTGGTACTTCATCCTCTCTAACACATCTTCGAATGATTAAGACAAGTTTTGTTTTGTACAAATCTTCATTTATCCATGAATAAGGTGTGCTAATTTGAATAACTTTCATTTTCTCTCCAAGAGATAAGTATGATGGTAACTTCCTTGTAGCCAAATAATTAGAAATATATGCAAACCAAGGAGATTTAATAGATACTGCAAAAAGATATTCATTAGGAAAATAATAATCTACAGGAACATCATGATTATCATTTTGGATTCTAGATAGAAAATCAGCAACTATGTTTTTCTTTCCAGCTCTATCCAAAATAGCAATATTGAATCCTTGTAATAACGATAACCATATTAGATATCATTTTTTGGGATTCAAATGTGTTAAGAAAGTCATTCATCTACGACAATTTCCATGAGAGGTAGTTGTAACTAACTAATTTCTCATGATTTTTTAATAGTCCACTTAACACTCATTGCATCGGGTGATGCTCACAGGGGTGAAGAAATGGTATTGAAACTAGTGAAATGAATCACATAGCGTCAATCATCACTTTCGAGGCTTGCACCCAGTAACCATATTGTAATTCTACCATTAGTAATTGATTTATTCATTAAATATCTGATTGTAGAATGATTTGTGTGAATGAAGGTTTAATAACGAGTGATATAATGTCTGAATTTATTGATGGCATGTACAACAGCTAAAAACTCATTTTTTGTTAAAGTGTAATTCAAATATGTAGGGGTCAAACTTTTTCTTGTATAGTAAATGGCATAAGGATTTAAATCTTTATGTCCTAATACAGCTCCTAAATTTGTATATGAGGCATCAGTCAAAATGTGAAAAGGTAATTTCCAGTTTGGTCCTCTTAAAGTGGGTGCTTCAAAAATATTTCTTTTAATGTTTCAAAGGCTTTCTAGCAGTTAGAATTCCAGATGAATTTACAATATTTTGTAAAAAAATTGAAAAGTGAAGAGGCTATCTTCATAAAGTTTTCTATAAATCTTCTATAATAGCCAATAAAACCAAGAAAACTTCTAACATCATTTTGACAAGTAGGAACTAATAATTTAGAAATCACTTCTACCGTAGATGCATCCACTTTTATTCCATTTCCTGAAATATGGTGGCCTAAAAAAATTCCCTAAGCGAACATCATAAAACATTTTTCATGTCTTAATGAGAGATTTTCTTCTTTACACCTAATGAGAAATGTTTCCAAATTTTTAAGAGCTTCTTCAAAAGAGTTTCCATAGACAGTAAATGATCCATGTAAACTTCCACACAATCATGAATTAGATCAGAAAAATGCCTAAAACTTCCCTTTGGAATGTTGCAGGTGCATTACATAACCCAAAAGGAAGTACTGAATAAGAATAAGTTCCCCATGGATAGGTAAAGTTTATTTTATCTTGAGCTTCTGGAGCTACATGGATTTGGTTATATCCACTAAAACCATCCAAGAATGAAAAATACTTTTTCCCTGCCAATGTATCAGGGACTTGATCTATAAAAGGAAGTGGAAAATGATATTTTAAAGTATATTTATTCAATTCCCTATAATCAATGCATACTCTCCATTTTCCATTTTTTTCCAGAACAATTACCAATAGTGAGGCCCACTGGTTGTCTAATATTGGATAAATGAAATTCACATTTAACAATTTTTGTAGTTCTTATTTAACAATTTCCCTTAGGTTTGGATTCATCCTCCTCTGGGGTTGTCGGATGGTCTGGAATTTTCTTCAATATAAATATTATGCATACAAGTGTTAGGATCAATTCCTTTCATATCAATGCATTCCCATGCATAAGCAGAGTAATGTTCTTGTAACATCTTCACTAATTCTTTCTTTTGGGATTCTTCCAAACTATCCATAATATTAAAAAATTTCCCTAGTAAAAATTCTATTAAAGAATTGCCAAATTTCTCCATAGAATGTAAATCCATTTGACAAGATGATAGATATTTAATATTACGTTGTTCTTGAAAACTTTAATTTCATTCACAATATGAGGAAGATTCATTATTTTCCATCAAATTTAAAATATGATCTTCTTCATCTATTTGTGAAGTAGATAAAATTGGTGGTATATCAAAGTTTTCATTATCATCATCTATCCATACTTCACTTTCTACTTCTATTGTTGTTTTTTCAGGAGGATATAATGTGAATTTCTTTGTCAAACTTCCATCGAAGATAAACATATCACCGAATCTACAACTTATAAAAACATCAGTTGTAGCTAACCATCATCTACCTGGAATCAGTGGGTGTCCTCCTACATTATTCTTGGGTGTCAAGATCATGAAGTCAACATGATATTCCCAAGAATATAATGATACAAATACATCTTCTAACACACCTTCAAGTTTGATAACAGATCTATCTGCTAATTGAAACAATGTAGGTGTATATTGAAGATTAGGAAGTTTCAATTCATTCATAGTTTATTTACTCATGATATTTATGGTTTCTCCTAAATCAATCAATGTATTTGGAATCTCAACACCATTAATATGTGTTTTCATAATGGGACTTCCTAGATCTAGATACTTCTAAACTGTTTTTTTCCCATCATGACATCTGTAATTTTCCCAACTAACTGGATTCTTTTAACTTCTTTTCTTTTTCCTCCTGGTTTTTTAATACTTAACTCCCTTATTGTATTTTCAAATATTGGTATTTCTTTGATAGCTTGTAACAAAGGAACTTTTATACAAACATTTTTCAGTGCATCTATCATATCATAATCAGGCTACACAATCTGTTTTCTACCCCTTTGTCAATTTTCAGTCTTTCGAGAAAAGGCGGATTTTGATCAGAAACTGAAGGTTGTTCTATAACGAGAGTTGATTTTATTGGAGTATCATCATAATGTACATGGGTGGTTTGTTTTTGAGGATTTTCCTATTGATGAAAATATGTCTCTTTCTCAGAGAGGTCATCCTTCTCAAATTCTTGTATAACAACATATGGTGACTTCTTTTCCAATACTCTATCAGATCTAAGTTAGACATTGTTTAGATCTAATGGAGTTATCATGTAAGTTTGGAAAATTTTCCCTTATATGTTGTAAACAAGCTGTGAGTTTTTATTATTTAGATTTGGAAGTGGTTGAGAAATTAGTTGATTTGGCTTTTGTGGAAATGGTAATGAAAGTTGCGGGTTTGGATTTCGAGGTGAGGGTTGAACAGGCCGAGGAAAATATTGTGGTGGAAAAACAGGGTAAGGTTGTTGAAATTGAGGATATTGAGGATACTTGACTAAGTATTTTTCCATCCTTGTGTCCAAGGTTGAGGCCAAGGTTGCAAAGGCATAGGTGCAGTCCAATTATTTTGTGATGGTTTTGCATATGTTTGAGTGTTGAAACCTTGAGTCATATTTGATTGTAGATTTTTCTAGGTCTCTTAGCAATAAAAAAAGAGGTTCTACTTGATTTTTCATTACTTCCTCTTGATAAACAACTTTAAGACCTGATATTGAAGGACATTCCTTTGTATCATGATTTTCTACACATATAACACAGGTTTCTACACTTTTTAAGTCAAGAGGGCATTCTCTCAAGGTATGTTTCTTTCTACATTTTGGACAAAACATAGGTAATGCAACATTTTCAGCCTTTTGCTTGTTTTGTATTTTAAAGTTATATATTTGTTCACTAAGACTCCCCAAAATATTTGTTTTGAAATTTGCTTGTGTTTCTACACTTTTTAAGTCAAGAGGGCATTCTCTCAAGGTATGCTTCTTTCTACATTTTGGACAAAACATAGGTAATGCAACATTTTCAGCCTTTTGCTTGTTTTGTATTTTAAAGTTATATATTTGTTCACTAAGACTCCCCAAAATATTTGTTTTGAAATTGTCAAGCAAATTTCCTATTTCAGCCCTACTTATTTTCCCATGTTCTTATAGAATGTCCTCCTAAGCCGATAAACCATTTTAATGTTGCATCTGTAAGAGTGGCTAGAAACAATTTCAACCTTTGAGTATCAAGCAAGTAGTCATAGGATCTAAACAAAACTTAAAACTCAAAGAGAAATGTTTCAGGATCCTCATTTCTTAATCCATGGAAATTAGGGAGGATAGAGGGTGAGATATGTTTCATTGTGGTTGTGGTATCTTCATCAAAGATGGGAAATCCAAAAGGTTTTGGATCTCCTCTACAAACTCCTCATCCTCTTCCTCCACCTCTTCCACCTCCTCTATTTCCTCCTCTTCCACCTCCAATCCTATGTTCTGTAGGAATTTACAGGGTAAGTTCCTCAGACAGAACACCAAAGGACACCGCTCACAAACAGATCACAGATCAATACACCAGTATTTTGACATTGCTAAAACCTTTAAAGAGGGAAACAGTCCACGACCTGAACCAACGCGGCCACTTCAGGCAATTTACTAATAAAAGAATGAAAATTTACATAAGCTTCTCTCATGAACGGTTAACCTACAAATGACCCTCCATGCGCTTTAAATAGAAATCATAGACCAATCGGGTGTTAAGCCACGGATCAAGTGTCAGTAATACCGAGGAGACAATGAACCGTCGGATCACTACATATCGTGACTGTCAGATTGTAAGTTACAAATGTACATAGTAAAGAAACACAGTTTACCTAACTCTATACTAGACCAAGTTATACTTAACTATTCCTATGTGTCAGAATATCCTAACATCCACCCTTAAGAACAACTTGGGATAGGATTGAAGGATTTACAAATATGAATAGGAGAAGGAAGGAGGCACTAGAGCCTATCCCCCATTAGTGACAACTTCCTGAAATCCAACCATATATCGAAGTTTAGTAAACTTCGCCTCTGTGAGAGCCTTTGTAAAGATGTCTGCAACTTGATCATCTGTTGAACAATATTGCACTTCAAGAACATGGTCATGAATGAGCTTTCTGATGAAGTGCATGT
>APFE030875425.1:85019-98413 GCA_000404065.3 Pinus taeda
CAATAGATAAGGGCACTATCTTCTTTCTTAACCTTAACACCTTCCAAGAGAAGTCTAATGGTCTTGAACTTGGACAAGAAATCTTCAATGCAAGAAAAATTATTGGGGTCGAAGGTAAGCAACTCATTTTCAAGTTGATGGGCTCTAAGTTCATTTTTTATTCCAAAAACTTTATTAAGCTGCTCCATTGCTTTATTAGGAGTATCAATTTCTGCAATATGGAATCTAAGATCAGGAGAGATAGACATCCCTATCAACCCACGTGCTTGATCTTGCCTATTTTCCCATTTGGCTACTTTCTCTTCATCTTTCGGCTTGGTTTCTTGGCCTGAGGCTATTCGGTAAAGACCTCTACTTCTAAGTAAATCCACAATGTAGGACCACCATTGGAAGTAGTTGGTGCTGTCAAGAATAACTTGGCATAGACTTTCCATTTTAACAGAAAATAAAGCTATATATGCTGAAAATAAGTGTTCCAATGGAAAGATCTCGAAAAATTAGGCTGGTTAAAAAAAAATGGCTCTGAAAACGGCTTCCGAATGAAGAAGTTATGGCTTTTTAAAAAAAAGTTGATGAAGGCGCCTACGAAGTGCGGGAATGTGTGGAAATGAAAAAAAACGCCCATTTTTCAACAAAAAGGAGATTTGAACCCAAGACCTCTACTCTCATAAAAGCTTTGAACCAAGTGAGCTAAACAAAAAGTTTGAGAGAGAGAGAGAGGGAGCGGCTTTGTTTTATTTTGGTCACTGATTCTTTGGATTGTGTGCTTGTTTGAGAAATCTCTTTTTCTCCCTACAAAACAAAAACACAAAACCCAACACAGAAATACAAAAAAAAAAGCCTTACGGCTTAAAGTTAGCTTTACCTAGAAACTAAATATTTTCCTCAATGTTTCTGATTTTCCGAGATCACACTAAGACACAAAGAAAAGAGCATACGCATGAGAAAAATCCTTCCTTTCTGTTTCTGATTTTCCCAGATTGCACAGAGTCGCAGGGCAAAGAGCATACACAGAAATGAAAAGTATAGATCCGGTAATAAAAAAGAGCAAAATAAACTGAAACCGAAATAAACAGAGAGAAAATAATTGTAAACTGCAAATAAACACTGTATACCTCCAGATCTTAAAAATGACGTAGCTAAGGCTACCGAAAACCTTTTCGTGTGAAACGAAAGGGGTTCCTCACTAGAATAGATGCTCCTAAAATAACAGAGCAATCCTCTCAGCCCGAAAGCAGTCAAAAATAGCAGATCTAGGAGATGGCAGTCGGATGCAGTTGTACCGGCTTCAAATTTGGATCACCAACGGACACGGCCCTCAAATAGCTCTGATACCATGTAGGAATTTATAGGGTAAGTTCCTCAGACAGAACACCAAAGGACACTGCTCACAAACATATCACAGATCAATACACCAGTATTTTGACGTGGTTAAAACCCTCAAAGAGGGAAACAGTCCACGGCCTGAGCTAACGCAGCCACTTCAGGCAATTTATTAATAAAAGAATGAAAATTTACATAAGCTTCTCTCATGAACAGTTAACCTACCAATGACCCTCATGCGCTTTAAATGATCATGGACCAATCGGGTTTTAAGCCACGGCGAAGTGCGGGATGTGCGGAATGAAAAAAAAACGCCCAGTTTTCACAAAAAGGAGATTTTTTAACCCAAGACCTCTACTCTCATAAATTATCTTTGAACCAAGTGAGCTAAACAAAAAGTTTGAGAGAGAGAGAGAGAGAGAGAGAGAGAGAGAGAGAGAGAGAGGGCAGCTTTGTTTTCTTTTGGTCACTGATGCTTTGGATTGTGTGCTTGTTTGAGAAAGCTCTTTTTCTCCCTACAAAACAAAAACACAAAACCCAACACAGACATACAAAAAAACAAGCCTTACGGCTTAAAGTTAGCTTTACCCGGAAACTAAATATTTTCCTCAATGTTTCTGATTTTCCGAGATCACACTAAGGCGCAAGGAAAAGAGCATACGCATGAGAAAAATCCTTCCTTTTGTTTCTGATTTGCCCAGATCGCACGGAGTCGCAGGGAAAAGAGCATACGCAAAAATGAAAGGTATAGATCCGGTAATAAAAAAGAGATAAATAAATCGAAACCGAAATAAACAGAGAGAAAATAACTTTAAACTGCAAATAAACACTATATACCTCCAGATCTTAAAAATGACGCAGCTAGGGCTACCGGAAACCTTTTCGTGTGAAATGAAAGGGGTTCCTCACTAGAACAGATGCTCCTAAAATAACAGAGCAGTCCTCTCAGCCCGAAAGCAGTCATAAACAACAGATCTAGGAGATGGCAGTCGGATGCAGTTGTACCAACTTCAAATTTGGATCACCAATGGAAGCGGCCCTCAAATAACTCTGATACCATTTAGGAATTTACAGGGTAAGTTCCTCAGACAGAACATCAAAGGACACCGTTCACAAACAGATCATAGATCAATACACCAGTATTTTGACGTGGTTAAAACCCTCAAAGAGGGAAACAGTCCACGGCCTGAGCCAACGCGGCCACTTCAGACAATTTATTAATAAAAGAATGAAAATTAACATAAACTTCTCTCATGAACGGTTAACCTACAAATGACCCTCCATGCGCTTTAAATAGAAATCATGGACCAATCGGGTGTTAAGCCACAGATCAAGTGTCGGTAATACTGAGGAGAGAATGAACCGTCGGATCACTACATATCGTGACCGGCGGATTGTAAGTTACAAATGTACATAGTAAAGAAACACACTTTACCTAACTCTATACTAGACCAAGATATACTTAACTATTCCTATGTGTCAGAATATCCTAACATGTTCACCATTCACATTATGTACTTCTCCTTCCCCTTCTCCTGCCATTGTAGATCCCTTGGAGCTAATATAAGGTTCCAAAATTGGATTTTCTATTTCATCCTCTAGTTCTTCCATCAATGGAATGTTAAAATCAATCTCTTCTTCTTATTCACTAGGGATTTCCAATTCTTGTCCTATAGGTTGTTCTCCAGTTGAAGACAGAAAAATTACTCCTTATGTTGGGGATGTAGGATCTTCTTCTTCTATTATGGCTTCAGTAGAAGAAGTTGGTGAATCTTTAGGTTGGATTTCAGATCTATGTACCTCAGGAAGTCTATGTCTGCCTGCAATTGATGGAATATGAGTTTGGATGGATGGTGTGGCACTACGAGGTTGTAGTGGGGTAAGTGGTGATGTTGGAATCGAACTCCTACCTGTACTTATGAATCTACCTCTAGAATCTCTTTCCCTATGCATATCATATTTATTTATTTATTTTATGAAAATAAAATAAAAAAGACTCCTATATACACTTCCCCAGCAATGGCACCAAAATGTTTGGTAATTTAATTTATGTTAAATTACTACATAAATTATCGACCAGGGCTGGTATACTAATAATGTGTATGTGCATTTTATGTTCTAGAAGTCTTTATTATTCAAGCAATTCCTATATTAAGTTGAGATGTCAAGATGCACATGTTTTGTCTAACAACTATCACTCTTACATAAAAGTAAATTTGCCACACTTAACAGAAATGAAACTAAGTTTATCACACTTTCTTAAAAGAAATATAAAACTAGAATTATCACACTTGCTCAAAAGAAAGATCACACTTGTAGAAATAAATATCACACTTTGATTAAAATAAATATCGCACTTGCTTGACTAAATAATGAAATGAAATCTAAATCACTCTCACAGAAAAAAGAGAAATTAACTCTATATTCACACTAATTGGAATTTAACTCAGATGTAACTCAAACTATGCTACAAATCCTAAATCAATCCACACTTTGTCATACTATTTTTCATGTGCATAAGAGATCTTAGCTTCACTCATTCATCCTACAGCAAAATGATTAAACAAAACGTACTATGTTATAAACTCTATTATCACTATCAGAAGCATCCATTAAAAATTGAAACTGAAAGGTTAGATAAAATAATTCAAAACAATTTAAAATGCAAAACTAAATGTTGTCTAAAAAAAAATAAGACCTTACAACTCCAGGGGGGGCTCCTACGAGTTGTAGGTATGCATGATTAATTAGAAATTAAATACCAAACAAGACAATTTCTTAGCAAAATGATCAAACTGGCCTTTATAAATGCAAATAGAGTTTCAAAAATAATAATATTCAGGTTTGTGTTTATCATGCCGAGAGGTAGATTTATAAACTATATCAATAATTTCTTTAGAGATTTACGAGCATATCCTACTCGACAAAGACTAAAAATAACATAAAAAGATAATATCTCATGATTGCCTCATGATTTTATATCGAAGAAGAAAATCATGAGGCCAAGTATATGCTTCCATTAATTTTCTTGTTCGCCTGGTTAGCCTTCGGCTCCTTCTTCGTTGATTGACTTCCACATTGACTAGGCTTATGCGGTGTTCTCATCATCGATCCAAGTCATGAAGATAGGTAAATATCGTTATGCTAGCTATTATCCACCTGCCCATATGTCTTGTTCCTTGGTTGGAGTTTCAAAACCTATCAAACCTTCAACTATGCTGCAGAATCAATCATTAGCTACAGAATTGGTGCAATTCAGTACCTTATGAAATATTGCATTAAATAATAAAGAACAATGAAAATTATGAAATAAAATATGTTTAAGTACCTGCTATTTCCATGGATCTTGTAAACTAATGCTCAATTAGAGTTATTAGAGTAGGAAAGGAGGAGGATGGAGTGTAAGATGGTTATCGAAAAGAGACAATTTTGGGCTTCAATAGAGATGTCTTGTGTTTCTGATGTTTTCATGATGATTGTAGATTTTCATGTTGTTTTTATGTGAGAGTTCATTGAAGGGAACATTTCCTTGAAGGGGAAATAGCCACATGTTTATCAGTAAATTTTTATGTACTCCTTTTCCACTAAATATATGGAGCAGTCTAGCTATGTTGGCAGGCCTGGAGATGTAGCTCAGGAGGAGTGAACTGTGTCACCAAATACTTTTTGTGCTCTTCACATATCCCTATATGATTTATGTGATGTTTTTTTTCTTATGCTTAATTTTACATGTGAAAAGCAACTCATAACTTGAAGAGACCTTTTGGAAAACTTATTTTGTCTTGAGACCCATTTTTCCTTGTAAAGTGTCAGAGAGTGGTCCTTATTTTTTTGGAGAAGATGAAATTGACCACCTCCTCCATTTTCATATCAATGATAAATTTGGGTTGACCCTTTAGTGACACCAATTTAGGCTCCTTGAATGACTATATAAATTCATTTCATCCTCCTCTTCCAAAAATCAATTCAGATCACTCTTCAACATACTTACTCTTTTGTTCAAGAGAAAATGAAGAAAGATAGAAAGTTGAGTTTACGCACATATTATCTTCTGGGAAAAACTAAAGTGTATGGGAAGACCATCTCTGGTAGACCAATTCTAGGAAGAAGGAATCATCTTCTAGGAAAAACAAAAGCTTATGAATAGAGCATCTCTGACATACCAAATTCTAAAGTAAATCTAACATATGGATAGACCGACCCTCTGAGGCACAACAAACCAAGTTTATGGACAAGTCTAAATTTATGAGGCTACTTATTTTGTTTGACTAGGTTTGACGTAGGTTTTTTCATGGCCAGTTTGACCTCTTCGTTTGGCTGGAAAGATAAGATTGTATCTCTTGTTGAATTGAATGATTTCTTTAAGGAAAAGGTTGTTGGGTTTTCCTAGGGTGAAATACTTGTGTCTCTTGTTTGGTTGTCTCTTTATGATCCTAATTTCATAAATTTTTCTATTGTTGATGTCTTATGTACAATTTCTTAATGATTAATGAGAATATGAATAGGATTAAATAATTAGAAGTAATTATTAGTTTAGAAGTCCTATGGAAAATTCAACATGATATCAAAGCATGGGTGAAAGAGAAGCCTTACCAAGTTAGATTTATTTGAAGGAAAAATAATCCACAACCAATTGATCTCTGCGTTAAGAAAATAAATCTATATAGAAGTAATCCAAGCCACCTTAAATCTAAGTTTCGTTTTGAAAACCCTAGATAGGAATCTTCAAATTAGGGTTGAAATTCTTAGAAGGCTAAAAAGCCCCAATCTGAATCTTAGGTAGACCAAAAAGGCCTCAAAATTTGGGTGCAAGGGGCAAGAGGCTCGAGATTTCCTCAGGAAGATTGATTAAGGACTAAATCCCTAGTTTAAGGCAAAATTCCATCAAACCTAATCTCAAATGTATAGAATGACCCCAAGAAGGATGAAGTTTCATTTATCTCTTGGAACCAAGATTCATATTGTTGGAAGAGAAGACCATGATCCATTTTGTGGTTCACTTGAGATCATGATAATATTTTGAGAAGGCCTCAAGGCCTATTGCAGTAGGTTGAGAAACCTCAAGAGAATCGAAAAACCTCATATGGTAGCAAGAATAACTCTAAAGTACCTCTAGAAAATCCAACAAGTTGTCTCTTATGTATAAGGCTACTAAAGTTTGGTTTCTTAGTTCTCCTTGAAAATGTGTTCTGGGTAAGGATTGATAGAACATCACCAACAAGGCACATTGTTTGGTTCATAGTTTTAGAAGTTCTATGTTCCCATGAAAATCACTCTACAATGTTGAATATTAAATGATAGTATGAGTCTTGGAAATATAGACCTATAAAGAGGCCAGTAAAGCTATAAAAATTATGCTTGATGCTTGGAATATAAAGTTTGGATCATCACTCAATTTACTCATAGTGATTTCATTTAGGAACAAAGGTTTTATTTTGGAAATGTTCTTGTAGATTTCAACTAGAGGAAATAATTACCTAATAACTCTATCAATGAATAGGCTTGGTTAAAAAGTTTGTATCAAGGTTGTTTCATGAAAAAATAAACAATATTGTGATCTACTCCTTAGTCAGATCATAAGACTATTTCAAAGGTCTAGTCTATTGTCATTATGAAGGAATCCTTAGAGAAACCATTAAGGACAATTATGATGGATATGGATGTTGAAAGAGTCCCTTCACCTACAATTTTAGTAGTGAGATTCACAAATGATATTCAAACATGCCTGTAAAACTAAAATAAAATATTGTTAGATACACCTACAAATCTATAACATGAAATTCATCTTGATATTTCAAGAAGTAATGACAACATCACAATTCAAATAATGGCTTAAAGCAAGATAAGGCTAGTTAAGGGAAATATGTGGTCTACACACATGTGTTTAACATTTGAAGTGTGACATAGCGAACATGTGTTTTCTTTGAAGATGTTGCGTTGTATTTCAGAATGTGTTCAAAAGCAGGACATTGTTTTGAAGCTACAACCTCTTAAATATTGATGTCATTTATTGAACCTAGCATTGTTAAGTAAAGGCTCTGAAAGATGCATTTCATATGCTACTAATATTGATTATTGGTGTTAGGGTATTTGGGTACTAAAGGATGAGACCTATTTATGAAAATGAAATATGGATGCTTAGTCATAGAGTCTATTATTAGCACTCCAAGGCAATCAAAATTCGAAATAAGGAAAAAGGATCACAATCATTAATATATACTTGAAGAAAGCACACTTTGATGGAGCAATCATTGGATATTACCTTCACTTTTGACATCACAAGCTTACAATGAAGAATAGGTTGAGTTCCCTTTCAATTTTGGAGACCAAGGTCCTCTTAAGAAAGACGAGTCATTTACAGAACTAGAGGTGTCCTTATTATTACTACTACTATAATGAAGGATAGGCTACTTGGGTTAAAAGGGTCGAAACCAATGTTTAGTTGAGAATACATAGTTGCAAGGATACCATTGTTAGTATTGTTGAAGCAGTAAACAAGTATGTTGTAGGTCTGCCATATTCTCTCTTGATTAAGACATCTCACATGTATATAGTAATCTTTGTTGGAAATCGTTAATATTGATACATTTTCTTATAATGACATCAATATGGAACATCATTTGATTGTTTGATGACAGGATGAATTTCATCACATATGTTGAACATTTGGATATGGAAAAGAAATTTTGCAGATGAAAAAGTTTAGTGGACTTACAAAGTATATAAATGAAAATTCTAAGGTTTATAAACCCTAATATTTTAGAAGGCCCTAGGGTTTGTAGATAAAACCATAGAGCTAGACCTAAATCGATGTTTCTGCTGAAATAAGAAAACCTAGCTCATGCAAGGAAGGAATGACATCATGTTGATGATGAGGATGAGATTGATAAATTTTCAAGATGGATGCAAGAAGGCTAAGATCAAGAGGGAGCTAACATTTTCCTATAATCCTAAAAATATAAGTAACTTATATCTCTCTTCCTTGATTATTGTTGTTATTTTACTAATATGTTAGCCTCTTGTCTTTGTATCTTTTTCTTGGTTATAATCTTTCTTCCATGGCTTCATAATGATTTTTGTTGGTACATTATGAAGGATTATAGGTCTCTGACAACATAATTAAGCATCAAGAACATAAAAAATTTTATGGAAAAAGGATTTGCATTCAAGAGAGCGAAATGGAACAAGACATCTAGAACCATGTCAAATGACTAAAATAGATTCCAATTCAGAGGGAGCATACAAGCTAGCAAGTTTGAAGGATGTCATGATGAAGGAAAGTTCATTGAAGACCCGAAGAAAAGTCTTTGGTGATTTCCAAGTGAATCTACAAGATCTAGCATGTAGTAGATGGCAGCATAAAGCAAGACTCATGGAAATAGGGTTCTCCTAGTAAGAGGGAGAAGATTATGCTCTATTTTTCAGGTATACTCCTATTAGAATTATTATTACTATAGTTTTTGTTGAAAGTTACATAATATGGATGTAAAGGGGTATACATAGAGCTACCTTAGGGTTTTGAGGGACGTGGAGGAGTCTTTTGCTTACAAGCAGGAGAAATCTTTATGGATTAATGGATCAAGGTTGATCTTGTCATCATATGACTTGTTTCTAACAAGGTAAGAAAGACTCACATGATAGAGGGAGTTGTTAATCCCTAATTTAGCTTCAGAGGGAGTTGACCTCTGATCTCTAGATGAAGGACCTATATTTGATGCATTACCTCCTTGGTCAAAAGAAACATACTATTGAGATCTTTCAAAGACTTTTGGGATGATGACCTGTCATTGAGATTGTTAAACTAGATAGTTGATATGCTACAGTAACTAGAAATTTACAGTGTCAGAGGGAGCAACCAAGATTTCCATAGTAGGATTTGTTGCAGAAAGATTGCACCCAGTTAAGGTGATAGGAAAACATGTTACAATTGGATATGGATTGAAATGATGAAGTGTAGTTGTTAGAATATAAAGATTCAGATTGGGCAATGAGTGCAGGAGACAAAAAGATTACATCAGGATGGTTCTTCAATTTATGCTTTGCTATGAATTCTTGGATGAGAAATAAGCATATCTTTATTGTGTTGGAAATAATGAGGGGGGTGAATCAGTATTTCCCTTATTTTTCACAATTGGTTAGTTTGTTCTTTTAAATTCAGAGCATTAAAACAAACATAAGAATCATCATCACATCAATGAACAGTATATAAAAAATTTGTCTCAACTATGTGCTTTGTTATGTATGATGTACATACAAATTTACCAAATGAATCTGGAAGGAAGTACAATAATCCCCAAGGCTTTTACCATTAAAGATGGTGTTGGAAAATGTAACTAGTTTCGATCTTCATAATTTTCATCGTACTCATCTCATTATGTATATATTATGTTACGAGAAAAATAAGAAAGGAAAATATTATTTTTAAGCATGGGTTTCATGCTCCAATTTGTTGGTCAACTGGGTCAAGCATGTTCTTCATGCTTCTAATGTTTTTTCAAGTCAAGTGAATATTTTTATTGAGTCAACAGAGTCCTTGTAATTTGTATAAAACCCTATTGGGAAAGTTGTAACATGTAAAAGATATTAGTTATGAGTATATAAGGTCAAACAAGCCTCCAAGCACAAGTCGGCCTAGAAGAGCCTATTTGACCTCCTTATATTTGTATATATAAGAGAAAGCTTTGACCTTCCTAACACACAATTTTATGTGCAAGAAGAAGAGTTTGATATCAAGCAAGAAAAGGAAGAAAAGAAGAGAAAAAGGGCTAGAATACAAGGAAGAAGACCAAGCGAAGAAATAAGAAGATCTAATTTTTGTCCACACGTGCAAAGGCTAGGGTTTCTATAGTCACTGGGAGGTCAATAATTGTAGGTATGAGTTGCAAGAGACAGAGAATTACAAATCTAAGTTGCGGGAGGGTTCAAACTCTATTTTGACCTAGTTTGACTCTCGTTGACATTGGAGACATTGACTTGCTCGAGGAAGGAATTCTTGGAAGATTGTCATGTGCTAGAAAGAAGGATTTCTAATATTACAAGTGACCAAAGTTGAAAATTTGAAATAGAAGGTTTAGATTTGGAAGTGAAGTAGATTTGAAGAGGTTTTTCCTTTGTTTACTTAGTCAAACTTTGACTTTTTTGGAAGAAAATTTTGAAGGGTTGACTTGTTTCTTGGAGGAGGCTTTGATTTTGGTCTTAGGACCTTGGATTTTTCATTTGAATTGATTCTATAAGAAGAGAAGGGATTATTTTTGGGTTTTCCCATTGGAGGGGTTTTGCCCTAGCTTGGAGGCTATATTTTTGTGTCCTCTGTCTTTTATGAGCTTCATGATTTATATACTTGATAATTGTTTAATGAAAAGAATCTAACAAAGAACAGAAAAGGACAACATAAGTTCACACAATGTTATCAATGAAAAGGAGAATGTGTTCTAATAGTTGGTCTACTACATTCTCCAACATGGTATCGGAGTTAAGGTGAAGAAGAAGGCAACTTGGAGATCATCTTGTTGACATAAGAAGGGATTGTTTGTAAAGGGGAATAATTTGCAAAAGGACACAAGGAAAGAAGAATAAGGGCTAGTGACCTAGAAAGAAAGTTACTACATTGAAGGCCTCATCATTTTAAAAAGGATCAAACTCTCATTGAAGGAAGAAATAATAAGCTCTTGTTGAAGACTCTGTAGTGCACTTCATCATTTTTTAAGGAAAGGTTGCTACTCTCTCTTGGAAATTCATCAATTTGAAGGCTCGTTGGAAGACATCTTTGAAGGACAAGAAGCATCAAAGAATCTTGGGATCACCATCCACTCTTTGAATCTATTGAAGACACTATTGTTGAAGGCATCCTATAATTCATCATTTTAGGGCATGCTTGAAGTCTCTTTGAAGTTCTTGAAAGCATCAATATAGTTGGAGACATCATCAAGAAGGACACTCATATGAAAAGTAAGTACCATTTTGTGCTCCATGTCTCAATCTACAAAAAATGTGGCTACATTTTGTAAGGAAAGCAACAATCTCATTGGGTTAGTAAACTTCCTAGCATGGAAGAAAAGGATTGATTTGATACTTACAAAAAATGAGGCCATGGGATATGTTCTTGGTGAAGTTACTCAACCAGACAAAGAGAATACTCAAGAGTTATCAAAAAGACAATAAGGAAGAAGTAAGAGAACAAATGATCATTATTGAATCCATAAAGGATCATCTTGCTCCATTTGTTGCTGATTTGAAGACATCCAAAGCTATGTATGATAAGTTAGTGAAAATTTACTCTATAAGTACATCAGGTCAGAAGCTTTCCTTAAGGAATCAACTTTATAGATTAAGGAATTCAAAGGATGAAGACATGGCCACTTATCTTATTAAGGTATCACAAATAAGGGACTAGTTGCAAGGGCTTGGAGAAGTTGTTTCAAATTCAAAAATGGCTAATTGTGTACTAAATGGTTTACCACCTGATTGGATTATTTTTAAAACTAATGTCTACTCAAGAAAGGATACTACTCCTTTTGATGAGTTATGGGATCAATGTATCTTGGAAGACACTAGGATAAAGGCAAAGGATTACATCAAATCAAATGAAAATTATCAAGCCTTTGTTGTTAAATCCCAGAAGAAGAAGAAAGGGAAGTTTGGAAATTCCAAAGGAAAACCAGATATGTCCAACATTCAATGCTTTGGACGCAATGAGTATGGAAATTTTAAGAGGGATTGTCCAAACAAAAAGAACAACAAAAGGAAGAAAATCGGTGAAGCTCACATAGTTGAGGAAAAGGGAGAACCTGAGAAGATGCCGAAAGGAGAAGATCCCAAGGATATTTACTACTGAAGGAAGCTCCATCTCTATCACATTCATTATGCAATTTGTCTTTATTTTAGTAGAAATTAGAATAGAATGCATTATTGCATTATCTACAAGAAACTTGATTTCTATAAAGCATGGCATCATAAAAGGAAACATATGATAATATAATAAGTAGAATCCACATGATCAAGTTTATTTGGTAGGAATCATCTAGCTTACAAGAATGAGAATATTAGGACCATATTGCATATTATAGTTAATCCAAGCATTTTTCTAACATAATGTTAGAGGTATTCATTTTGCAAGAAGGATCATTAAAGATCCTCCAATAAGAAGCATCATTTAAGAAGGTTCTTAGAAGAAGCATTATAACTAGTATATATTCCATCTAGCATGGAATCAATAGTCTTGAAGGATGAATGAATGAAAATGGTCGAATTGTAGTTTTGAAGGCATAATTTAAGTCTTTCTACTCTTGGGGAAAGAAACATATCTTCGATATATATAAGAAGAAATCTCGTTCAAGGAAGGATGGCTAGATGGTTGCATGTAAGAAAAGTTATGCATATCTTTAAGTAGAATTTATACCTACAAGAATGGTGCAGAAAGAGTTGGTTATAAGAATGTTCTCAATAAGTCTTCCATGTGGTTACCCGATGCTTGAAAGAATTTTAGTATGCTTTGAAATGGTTAAAGATCAATACTCTCCCACAAGATAGCATGGCATAAACATAACGATATTGGTCAACTTCAAGTATGGTTTCCTAAAGAAAGAAAGAGAGTTTACTATGACAACTCCAAGGAAGAAGAAATTGCAGATTAATGATCAGTTTGTTCCATGGGAAATTTGATTACAAGTGATTATCATGGAGAAGGATCTTTGGTAAAAATATGAACATAGACCATGAGAAAATATGTTGATCTCATAAGTAATCGAAATCTGAAGAATCCATCATATTAAGGTAATTTGATATTAATGTCTTGTTTTTGGTTATCTTGTTAATACATGTTTGGCTTCCTGGGAGGATTGTAGGTTTTAACCCCGCACAGAAATTACCTGCATACAAATTCTAAATCACCGGAAAAATAAAAATGTGAGAGCATAACACATAAAACACGTATACACAGAGATTTCCCACTGGATCCCAAAACCGGGACTACCAGCTTGATTTTTCATTATGTTGCTTTCAATGTTACAATACATATTTATAAATGCCAAAGCATCCAATACCATGGACCGAAAACCATCGCGTCCAAAACC